>VDFB02163117.1:0-13835 GCA_007258455.2 Sequoia sempervirens
ATAATATTTACATCTTTACTTAACTTTGCAAAAATTATTCCTTTTTCTAAGATTAATCTAATCTTTACATGGTTCAAATATGTATGGAAAATAGAATAACATGTGCATTGGAATATATATATACAATCCGAGTAATGTTTATGTCTTAGACTTTTCTACCTTATTTTACAAACATCAAACAATACTGTATGTACATTTGTAAATTTGTATTCATGCAACTTACACATGAACATATGTAAGTGCATTCGTTCTTTCGAATTCCAAAGATATAGTTCTCACTAATAAATATGAATACAACCTTATTTGACAATATTAAATTAGATTTCTCAAACACTATAGCTTTCTACAAATACCAAACTTTGACAATCATTGCATAATACCTAATTTTTATTAGCAATTTATACTATTTAAATTGAAGTTCAAAGAATAAACAATTTTCATATTTCCTTCTTAACAAGAACCAAATATCTCACAATATACTAAGAAAAAAACACCATCAAACTCTTTGAGTTACCAAAAAATAGCATATGGTTATACTACCCATGAACCTAGTTAAGAGATAGTTAATGCTTATTGGTATAACCATGTATTGACATGACTAAGAAACAAATATTGAAGGAACAAACTATTGAGAAGATTGGCATATTAAAAGTTAGAAATAAATATAATAACTAATGCTGAAATTCCAACTAAATCGAATACATAAGCCATGTGTTGTCACAACATCAACACAACTAAACATTTACATATTATACTATTATTGTATTAACATGGTCAATTACGAAACAATAACTTTTTCAGTACCTTGATAAGTTTGGCACAGGATAACAAAATATTGAACATATTACATTAAAAGGGTCAAACATATAAACAATAGTTTATCATTATATTGAAAAAGTTGAACATGAAAACAATAACTATCATTATATTGACAAAACTAAATACTAAGAAAATATATTGTCATAACACTAACATATATGAATCCGACAATTTAGGGTGTCATCATTATATTGACAAAACTAAATACTAAGAAAATATATTGTCATAACAGTGACATATATGAATCCAACAATTTAGGGTGTCATAACATTGATAGGGCCAAACACAACAATAAAGCTTGCATAACATTGATAGGGTTGAGTATATAGCATTAATCTATCATAATATTGACTTATTTGAGCATATAATATATTGTTTCCATAGTATTGACAAGTTTGAGCATATATCACAAAATCACTAATAAGTGGCAAAGCCAAGATGGCTAATACAAAACACAAAATCACTACAAAGTGATAAAGCCTATATGGCTTACATAAAACAAAAAATCACTACAAAGTGATAAAGTCTATATGGATTACATAAAACACATAATCATTACAAAGTGATAAATATTATATGTCTTACATAAAACAATAAAAAATGGCATAATAATTTGACTACACCAAGGTCGAAAGGTTTTAGATAACAAGATATTAACATTGTAGAGAAAAGATCTTCAAATAGGCTAAATGCTTACATAAAACACATAATCACTACAAAGTGATAAATCTTATATGTCTTGCCTAAAACAATAAAAGTGGCATAATAATTTGACTACACCAAGGTTGAAGGGTTTTAGATAACAAGATATTAATATTGTAGAGAAAAAACCTTCAAATAAGTTAAACCCTAGTTCAAGAATGAAGTAACATCAAACTATTTTCTTTAGAAATATACAATCATAGCAATTCAAGAAACCATTTTGAATTGATAGTCATAAATGGCCAAAATATATACTCCCATCAAAATCTACTAATCCCTAAACAAGAGAAGATTTTAAAGAAACTCTTCAAACCAACACTAATTATCATATCCACAATCAATTGCATCAATAATACATAATAATAATAAAAATTACTTACTATTTCAAAACCAAATTCTTTTCAAATTACTCATTGGCATACACAAAAGTATACTAATGTTACATACCAAAGTTTGTAACTTGAAATAATGCACATAAGACCCAAAATTTCTTTCTCTTTATTACCGTCTGATTTGTTCCTTGATTTTCCTATATAACACCCTCACTCTCCACATCCAACTATTGACTCCCCTCTTTCTTCGTCATTTGACTAGAGTTTAACAGAAATTAATTGTAGTTTTTCTCCATTTTTCATCACTTTGGAGTGAAGTAATCACTTTTTTAATGCTCCATTAATGCAAGTAACCCACTTCAAAGTTGACAACTCTTCATTGCTTTTCTTAATTAAATGTGTAATAAATGGCAGGAGGATTTAATCTCCCAAAAAAAGCACCTATGTATAGACATTATAACATAACACCCCATCCCCCATGCCACTCTCCTAAAAAAACACACTACCAGAAAGACTTGATGGACCAAGCTGACAAGCACTTAGGCATGTGCCCTTTGGAGTGCCATCAAATGTTTGATTGCTAGAAAAACATTGCAACATCGATGCATTTTCAAAATCATAATTTGGAATGGAGAAAAAACCCAAAACCTCACCATTTCAAAATCATAATTTGGAATGGACAAAAAGCCCAAAATGCCATCGTTTTCAAAATTCACATTTTGGAGGTTGTTGGAAAGCGTAGAAGGGAGTTGAAGATGATAGAGTGACCACTCTCCCTACCAAAATGTGTTTGATAGGTGCGGGTAGCTAGCTAGTAGGTATGTATATCTACCAAAAGTATATGCCATTTTTCCTTTATGCCTAGGAACTATTAAGAATTGAATGGTTATTTGTTGTGAAGATGGGTTTCCATTGATGGGAAAACAAAGGGTTTTCCTTACAAAAAGGGGTTTTCATTTGAAATGCAAAGTTTTTTATGTGTTTTTGCATTGAAGGTTTTTTTATTTTGCCATTTTAATGTTCTCACAACATAGAAATTTTTGAGGAAGATGAATGAAATAACTGACAAACCATTGTGGAAATATGAGTGAAATAATTGAATAACATTTAGAGAAACCAGAAACCATATAGAATATATAATCAGGTTGGAAAATGCAATGTGGGTTTTGCAATGAAATAATATATTTTTAAAACCACATAAAGCCTATAACGTCACCATTTTTGACATTCTCATTTTGAAGGTTGTTGGAGAGCTTGGAAGGGAGTTGCAAGAGTTCAGAGTATAAAGAAAAGCATCCATTCTCCCTACCAAAATGCATGTGTAAGCACATGTAGCTAGCTAGTAGGTATGTATATCTGCCAGAAATATATGCCATTTTGTCATTCTGTAGGTAGGGACTATGAAGAATTGAATGGTTATTCATTGCAAAGATGGGTTTTCATTGATAGGTTTCTAAAGGATTTCATTTGGCTTTAGTGTGTAGAGTGTTTTACAACATTGTGTGGGTTGGAGGTTTCATAAATCATGTACTCACCTCCCACTATGTTTTCCAACCTGCAATCATACTATGCATGTATATTTGGATCATATTAAGAAATTTAAATGCAATTTTTACTCTGTGTAAAACTTGTTATAAATTTTGAAGCTTCCTTTCATTACATTCATAATGTCTAAATAACAAAATCTTTTCAAGACATTCATACCGTTTTGTAAAATTCCAAGTTGGAAAACATTGAGTATTATAAAACCTACAACTCACATATTGTTCTAAAACCCTTTACAAGTAACAACCCAATTGTTAAGACACCCCTCACCTCAATTTGGTATGTTATTTTATTGTCTTGAGAACCTTTTGTGAATTAGATAGTAAGAATGTAATGAAATTAGAAAACACTAAATATTATGAAACCTGTAACCCACATGGTGTTGTAAAACCCTATAGATGTAACAATCTAATTGGTTAGTCACCCCTCAACTCAATCTAATTATTTTTATGAAACCCCCACCTGCAACTCCTCCCCATGCTCTCCACCACTTAGCTTTGAACGTATAGAATGAAATAAATGGAAAACCACATTTTGTTTTCCAACCTGTAATTATATTATGCATTTAATTATATGTCATATGTGGAAATTGAAATTGAAATTTTAGAGTAAGAGTTGCTTTAAATTGTGAATGTCAACGAACTTCACTACATTCTTACTGTGTACAAAACTAAAGGTTTTCATTACAATCATGTTGTTAGCTCCATCGCTTAAGTCTCCCCATTGATGTGTTTTATCAGTAGATTGGCATGGGGGATGGGGTGTTATGTTATAATGTCTATGCATAGGTGCATTTTTTCAGGAGATTAGATTCTCCCTACATGAGTACCATCCAATTTAGGTGAGAATGGAAATGAATGTAATTTTTGAAGATGGTATTATGTAGTTAAAACCTCTTGTTATTTACACATTAGGAGTGTAATGAAAGGAACCTTCAATATTTACCATCCATGTAATTTGGACTTTAATAAGTTATGCATCAACACGTTTCACTTTTAATATTTCAATATACCTTACATGATCATTATTGGTAAGTTGAAAATTTAGTAATTGAGCCTTGAGGTGCATGATATTAGACTTCAACTTTTGAACGCCTTCAGATTCTTGCAAATGTTTATTTTCTAATCTCTCAACAACATTAATTAGTCTCCTTTTCTTTTGATGATAAAATATTCTTCTTATCTCTTAATTCCTCTTCTAAGTGGTTAATTGTAGTCTTGTGTTGTTTTTATTCAATTTTAGCACTTCCAACTAGTGCTTTTGTATCTACAAGTTGACCATCCATGCATTTTAACTCATCCCCACTAATCTTACCTATTAACACCTCCTTGGTATTCGCATAGGACTTCCATGTCTCTACCTTCTTGTCATCCATTTCCAATTCTATGTGTTCCATGGAATTCTTATGTTCAAGAATATTTGAACTTACTTGTTCAACTCCACCCATAGCATCATCTCTCATTTTCTTTTCCTCCATAAATTATTGTGTAATACAAAACCTCTTCAATTTGTCCACTTGTGCATTTCCATTTTCCCATTGCATATATTGCACATGCACCTTCCTCAACTTACCAAGAGCATGAAGGATCACTTTAGTCAATACATTATCCATCTCAGTCACTTTTCTTTACTTCTTTTCAAGTGTTTTCATAGAACATTCCCTTTTCATTCCATGCATTTTAGTACCTGTTACCTTTGGTTCTGCATTGGCATTTTTCCATTGCACATACTGCAAAACACTCCTTCGTCAAGTTGTCAAGAGAAGGAACAATCTCTTCAGTCAATACATTATCTATCTCATTCACTTTGGTATGCTTCTTTTCAAGTGTTTTTAGATTATATTCCTTTTTCATTATATACTTTCTACTACCTACTATTCGATTTCTCCGTTGCCATTTTCCCATTGTGCATACTACACATGTACCTTCCTCAACTTCTCAATAGTAGGGAGAATCTCTTCACTCAATACATTATCTTTTATCTATCTTATTCAATGTGGTCTGCATAATTTCAAAGGTGATCTTCATTACATTCTTACTATGTAGTAAACAAAAATTCTTCATTATGTTCATACTATCTATATATAACTAAATGTTGGTAAACACTAGGTGTCTAATCAAATTGAGTTGAGGGGTGACAAACCAATTGGGTTGTTAAAACGTTAATTAGAAAAGGTTTTGATTACATTCATACTATTTTCTAAAATTCCAGGTTGGAAAATATTGGGTGCTATAAAACCTACAACCCACATACTATTATAAAACCCTTTACAAGTAACAACCCAATTTCTTAGTCACCCCTCACCTCAATTTGGTATGTTTTTTGTATTCCCTACCTGCAACTCCTCATTGTGCTCTTCGCCCTTTAGGTTTGAGCATGAAAAATGAAATAACTCATAACACAAAGTGTTTTACAACCGACAATTATTTTGTGCATTATCATATTTAAACACATGTTCTCAAAAAACAATACTTATTAAAATTTACAATGCATGTATTCTCATGTCATCCTGCAATGCCCGTGGGTGCACAAAATGTAGAGAAAGGGATAGCTTCTCTTGCAAGCCACTGGGATAGCAAGTTTTATGGTGAAACTCTTGTCCGCAACGTGGGAAACACAATCTGGCAGCGCCATTATCTCCTCGCTTCCATCATAACATTTCCTCCTATTTTTTCAGTTTCATCACTTTTATCCCCCATCTTGGCAGGCCCTGCACTATGTCGTCCCATTATGTTATGTATGTTTTTATGCATTTTTTGTATGTTACATGCTTATGGGAGGTGTGTTTTTTTGGGATATTACCTACTATTTTTTGGTCAATCAAGGTGATCACCAAGGTTTTCATTGACTTCTTAACCTTTATTCCTACATAATCGATGCACACTATGATTTACAACCAATGTGTCTTGCAATAATCTATTTTTTTTAGTTGTGTGTACAAGTAATGATATAAACAAAAATTTTACAATGGTACGAGGTATCTTTCTTGTCTATATTTTTTTCCCCTTATTGATTATGCAAGTTATGGCCTCTTTCATATGCCAAGAGAGATGATTTTTTCATATATCTGAATGAATGTTTAGTGCTTCATAGTTTCAAAAAAATGGAAAAATAGAATATATAATTGCTGATATATATTACTAGTGTTAGCAATAGGTTAAATTGGAAATTAAAGTCCCATTGTACAATTGAATATGTTTGTTTATTTTCTATACAAGTTGGCATGTTGCAATAAACACAACATATAATCCAATATTGGTGAAATTTGGAATAAAATAATTTTTTTGTAGCACCAAATATCTTTAATTTTTCAATTTAATCTATTGCTAACACTTGTCTTTCTTCTAGGTGGTTGATATAGGTTAGGAAACAAAATTGAATAAAACAAGGACAGGTGGATTGAGAAGAACGCTTCAGGAGATGTGAAGCTTGTGAACTAAATACAGGTGATTATATCTATCATAGCTTGAATTGCAAGTGTACTAGACAATTAAATTTCCAAAATTTATTTTGTATTTAGAAGTTTTGATTTATTAAAAGATGAGATGCTTAGTGTGGGGAATGCAAACAATTTGTAGTTTAATTTAAACAAAATAAATGTTACATTATTCTGTTCCTATTATATCCCAAAATTTTACGTGAAGGATGTTTCCTCCTTGAAGTGTGAGTGTTACACGGGAAATGCTTAAAACATCAGTGAAGGATGATACTACATCCTTTTAATTATCCTCCTCATAATTGATTTGGGTTAATTTTAGGATGATTTATCCAACACTACATCAGTATGATTTATCTCCCAAAATAGAATAGGAACCTTTGGATCCTCAATAATTAGATCAGATATATTTGTAAAAGAACATAATATTTATCATTTTACATTAGAGTATTTCTCCATTTAAATCATGTACCTTTGTTCAATTGTGAAGCATCTTTGCATAGTTGGGTTGCATAAAGTTGTGATTAAGGAACATTTTTATTGTAATTATTTTTACTCAGTATAATATACCATACAAACTTCCAAGGAAAGTCCATAAAAACACACAAATAGCCATTAGGCTTCCTAAATTTTGTAATGGAATTGTTGTTTTGTAAACACAATACAAAATTTATGTAAACACAATGTGTTTTGCAATGTAGAAGCCTTTTTACAGATATGATTATTCCTTGTTGCCCATTTTGGAGCTTTAGAAACATAATGTGTTTTCAATTGTACAGACACTTATGTCATGCTCTCCCTACACTGTGAAGTGTGTACTATGAAGTACACTATGTATTCATGGTTAATAGAGTCTACCTTTAATGAGAAATGTGTTATTTGATAAAATAGAACTGCATCTATATGTTTGTATATCTACATTTTAGGATAAATCTTGGGTATAAGTAAAGGCAGGCTTCAAAACACATTGTGTTTCCCAACATTCACCACTGTCAACAAGTTTATTCATTATTTCCAATAATGGAAAGAAATTGGTTTTCTTTCTATTTTTAATGCACACCTACATATACAGGCTTAAAAACCACAAGGGCTTGGGTATGTTATGATGTGGAGGTTGACAAATGTAGTGTGTTATGAAGCATGTAACTTTTTATATCACACGAGTTGTGCAAGTTTAACTGTCTGCCTTGAAGCTTGGTTCATGCCATAAAGTGTAATTGATAGAAACCATGTATCTATGTGAGGACATTCAAAGCTGAACACATAACAATTGAATTGGTTAATCACACATGAGCTCAATTTGGACAATTTTCCTCATTTGTGATAGTTCTGGACTAAACATTAAAATTGCAAAATTATAAAACCCTCCACAAAAAAGAACATAATGAACTCTGCATATCAAATGAAAACCTTTAGAAACCTATTAATGAATACTGCTTTTTGCAATGAATATCCATTCAATTCTTCAAAGTCCCTAGGTAGAATGGAAAAATGGCATATATTTCTGGCAAATATACATACTTGCTAGCTAGTTGATTGTGCTTGTCAAATTTGTTTTGGTAGGGAGAGTTGGTGAAAGTGGCTACATTTTGTATTTTTTCTTGCAACTCCCTTACATGCTCCCTAGCAACCTCCAAAATGTGAATGTCAAAAGTGGTGACATTTTATGCTTTTTATTCATTCCAAATTATGATTTTTAAACCATTATGATGGTTATGATGCATCTGACATGCATTTTTGTAGGGAGAATAGCCTCGTCCAATGGGAAGAAGTTGATATCCCTACAAAATATAGAAAAATAAACCTATTATCCCAAAAAAATGTATGCCATGGACATGATAACATAATCAGACATGTCTTATCCCCGAAAAAGGGCAATACATTATCATGTGTAAGCCATGCAATTTTGTAGGGAGATCACCTTCTGCAATTCGGCATGGATATTCTCCCTTGAATAACACATGCCAAAGACATCATAACATACAAAAACGTATTAAAAAATACAAAAAAACATATGCCACATTATGGGACAGCATAATATAGGGCCTCCCAAGATGGGGGATAAAAGTGACAAATTTGGTAGATGGGAGGAAATGTTACAGTGATGGAAGTGAGGAGATAATGGTGGTGTTAGGTCATTTTTCCCACCTTTTGCTGGCCTTGATGTCATGGTGGGAGTTCAACTATAAAACTTGTCAAACTGGTGGTTTCCACTAGAAGCTATCCTTTTCACTAAATTTTGTGCACCCGCGGGCATTGGAGGTGAACTGGCATGAGTAAGACCTACATTCTAAATTGTAATAACTATTTTTTTTTAAGATGTGTTCAAATATGATATTGCACAAATTAATTGGAGGTTGGACAACACTTTTTGTTATGAGTTCTTTCATTCTACACATTAAAAGTTGAAGCTTTGAGAGCTCAGGGTGGAGTTACAGGTGGGGGATATATAAAACAATCCAATTTCACCTAAGGGGTGAGTAACCAATTAGGTTTTTACTTGCCAAGGGTTTTAAAATAGTATTTTGGTTGCAAGTTTCTTAAAACCCAATGTTTTCCAAATTGCAATTACACATAGACAGTATGAATGTAATAACAACGTTTTGGTTACTTACATAGTAAGAATTCAATTGGTTGTTCACACCTTAGGTGAATGTGGATGCTTTTATGCATCCCCCACTTGTAATTATATCGATAGTATAAATATCTTGGAATCCTTTTGTTTTGTAGACAATAAGAATGTAATGAAATTCACCTTAAAAATATATAACAACTCTCAGTTACAGTATAAACTATATTTCAATTTCTTCATATGATTAAAACACATAAATGCACAAAATAATTATAGATTGGAAAAGACAATGTGGGTTGTTAATGGTTTCATTCTACATGTTTAAATCTAAATGATTGAGAGAACAGAGAGGAGTTGTAGGTAGGGGATACATAAAACTAACCAGATTGACCTGAGGGGTGACTAACCGATTGGGTTGTTATGTGTAGAGGGTTTTACAACACTATGTGGGATGCAGGTTTCTTAATACCCATTGTTTTGCAATTTCATTACATTCTTGCTATCTACAAAGAAAAACGTTCTTAAGAAAAACACAAAACATGCCAAATTGAGGTGAGGGGTGACTAAACAATTTGGTTGTTACTTGTAAAGGGTTTTAGAATAGTATATGGGTTGCAGGATCTATAACACCTAGTGTTTTCCAACCTGGAATTTCACAAAACAATATGAATGTCTTGAAAATATTTTTTTATTTAGAAAATATGAATGTAATGAAAGGTACCTTCAAATTTTACCATAACTATTAGTTACAGTAAAAATTGCAATTCAGTATCTTCATGTGATTGAAAAATAAATGCACAAAATAATTGCAGGTTGGAAAAAATAGTGGGTAACGAGTTATTTCATTTTGCAAGTGGGGGATACATAATTGAAACCAAATCGAGATGAGGGGTGACTAACCAATTGGGTTCTTATGTGTATAAGGTTTTACAACACTATGTGGGTTGTAGGTTTCATAACACCATTTTTTTTCCAACCTGCAATTTTTTTGACGGTATGAATGTATTCAAAACCTTTTCTGTTTAGACAAAAAAAATGTAATGAAAGGAATGTTCAAAATTTATCACAAGTATTAGGTATACTAAAAAATTACATTTCAAATTCCTCTTATGATTGAAAAAATATATGCTTTCTTGATGAGGGCGTAGCCCGAGACACAAAAAATAACCCACAAACAAGAGAATAATTTTATTATTCAGAAAATGGAGCTTCTTACATGCAGAGGATCTCAAATCCCCAAGTTCTACAACACATGCAAGTTACAGAAAGCTACAGAATAACCCTTTCGCAATATGCAACTTGTCCCCAAAAAGTTACCCAAAAACTAGAAACCCCATAAATAGAGCTCCTCTTTAGTTTGGAGCCAAAACAACATTAAAATTTGAGTTTAGGCGCTTACTGAAAATTACAACTTGAAGTTCAAATTTCAAAAGAACATTTGCAATTGTATCTTCTAGAAAGTGCCAACTTCCCGGCCATAACTTTTGATCTGGGGTCTGATTCAAAACCGGCTTGAACCATTGGGAAGGCCCTTCAAGTCAAGAACGCTTTGAAAATGCTACTAATTTTGGCAGGTTTCAAGCCATTCCGAAGCTCTAAGTGCTTCAAATCCAACTCGTGAGATTTTCAGGTGCAAATCTGAGAAACTAAAACCGCAATATCTTTCAACCCAGAAACAGAAAATAAAAACCATAAATTGGGAATTTCATTATGACGAAAAGGGTATCCAAAAATGTAAAAACATCTAAAAATAGAGAAACTTGAAATTTAACTATTTTTGGGTGATGCAAGATTGCCCTTACACCACCGGATGCTCCTGCATCAAACACCCAGGGTAATTTGAGAAGTGACCCCGCTGGTTCCCGTATGGTTGAGGAAAACCCAACCGGTCAACTGCTGCCTTAGATAGCCAGGATGAATCTTCCACAAGCCTTCCTCTCCATTTCACCAGATATTCTTCATACTGCCTGTTTCTGGTACTCCTTCCCACACGACTATCCAAGATTTCCTCAATCTTCTCCTTTTCTCAAGTAGATGTTGGAATCCCACACTGTTCCATCGTTGGTACTTCCTCCGTTCCACCTTCATGATACTCTGTCAAATTTGAAATGTTGAACACAGGGGAAATGTTGATTCCATCAGGCAACTCTACCTCATATGCATTCTCTGAATCATGCTTCTTCAAAATCTTACAGGGACCGAATTTCTTCATCTTCAATTTATTATAGGTTCCCACGGGAAACCTTTCTTTCCTCAAGTGGACCATTACTTCATCGCCAATCTAAAACTCCTTATGCCTCCTCTTCTGATCTGCCTTAGCCTTATACTGCATATTCATCTTGTTAATATATTCTCTTACCTTCTCATGTATATCCTTGATGTGTTCTACAAAATATTCAGCTTTAGCACTTATTTTCTTCTCTTGGTCCATTTTCCTCAATTCTGGGGCTGTTATGGGGCTACCTCCATACACAATCTGGAACAGTGATCTACTAGTGCTTCTGTTGACAGAATTGTTGTAAGAAAATTTTGCCTGGGGTAAGATCAAGTCCCATCCCTTGGTTTTATCTCCTACCAAACATCTCAGTAGGTTACCCAGACTCATGTTAACAACCTCTATCTACCCATCCGCTTGTGGATGGTGTGCAGAACTGAACTTCAACTCTGTCTTCAACTTCTTCCACAAGGTCCTCCAAAGTACCCCACAAATTTGGTGTCATGATCTAAAACAATACTCTTTGGCAGACCATGTAGCCTCACCACCTCTTTGAAGAACAAGTCAGCAATGTGGACTGCATCATGGGTCTTCTGACATGGAATGAAATGTGCCATCTTCAAAACCTATCAACCACCACTACAAAGATCGACCATTCCTCATTGTGTCCTTGGCAAACCAAGAACAAAAGTCCATACTTATATCCTCCCATGGCCTCTCTCCGTACGTGTAAGGGTTGATATAAGCTTGTATTCTAGCTCACTCCTTTGGCCATCTGACATACCCTACAACTTTGTACAAACTTCTTCACATCCTGTGACAACTGAGGCCAATAATAATGCTCACCGATAATGGCAATGGTCTTATCCCAACCAAAATGTCCTGCAATTCCTCCACTATGCTTCTCCTTTATCAGGTTCTCCCTCATGGAACTCCTCGGGATACACAATTGACTTCCCTTAAATAACATGCCATCCCGGATTATGAAATCCAGCCACCTTGTCCTGTCCACTGTAACAGGTTCCTTGCAAGCTTTCCAAGCCTCCTCGCGAAAAATCAGATCTTCCTCGGGCGATATAGGGTGTCTTTGGAGTTCATTGGAACCCAACCACTTCAATCTCATGATCTTTTTCATCAATGTATGCCTCCCTACTTAAGGCATCTTAAGAACTTCTATTTGACTTCTGCAATTCCTATAGTTTCCCAAAACAAAGGTATAACTTCCCTCGCGAAAAACTCTACCCATTTCCATATGCCCTCTGACGAATTTTTCTCTTGACTATTTAGGGTATCAAGTAAGGCTTGATGATCAAAAGATATAGAACAAATTCCTCTCAAGAACAACAATAATTTCTCCATTTCTTTAATTCTCGATCATATACATAATACTTTCTCTTTGGCATCATTTAAATTTTCACCAAATAGGCAATGGGCTTACCTTCTTTTTGGCTCATCATCGCTTCCAATGGCACACAACCATTGGCATCACAATCCACTGGAACACCTTTAAAAAAAACTGGAGGGCTAGAACAGGTTGCTCTGTCACCTTCTGCTTTAACAGTTCAAAACTTTTTGTTGCTCCAGTGCTCCACTTGAATTCTTTTCTATCCCCTCTCATTGTTTCAGTCAGGGGTCCACAAATACTACTAAAGTTTCTAATGAACTTTCTATAAAAGCTAGCCAAACCATGGAAAGATCTCACCTCGGTAGCAGTTCTTGGGGTAGGCCATTCTAGAATAGCCTTCACCTTCTCTGGGTCCATCTTGAGACCTTCTGCTGAGACAACAAACCCCAAGTACACTAACTCCCTCTTCACAAAACTGCACTTCTTTAGATTAATCAACAGTTTCTCTTCTCTTAACTTCTCAAAGGCTCTCTAAATATGCATTAGATGCTAATCCAATGTCTTACTGAAAATCAAAATATCATCTAAATACACAATAACAAAACTTCCCAGAAATTCTTTTAGTACCTCGTTCATGAGCCGCATGAATGTGCTCGGTGCATTGGTTAGCCCAAAAGGCATGACTAACCACTCGTACATGCCCTCTTTGGTCTTGAAGGCGATCTTCCATTCATCTCCCTCTCGAATCCGGATCTGGTGATATCCACTCTTCAGATTAATCTTTGTGAAGTACTGAGCTCCACTCAAACAGTCCATCAGGTCATCCATCCTTGGCAGGGGAAATCTGTACTTGATTGTTATCTTGTTTA
>VDFB02163118.1:0-19803 GCA_007258455.2 Sequoia sempervirens
TATATAAATAATAAAAAAAAAAATCAAAATTTGTATTTGTATTTTTTTTAAAAAATTTCATAAATCAAAAAATCAAAAATCAAAAAGAAATATTTAAGTCTACGTATAGCAAACTAGTATGCTGCCCTGCGCAGACGTAGGGTACGCTATACCTGTCGTACCTGTGTATCGTTCGGCTGCCATGTGGCCTCTATTCACTCACTGGTAGCCCGACCTCTAACAGTGGTCGGCCCATCAATAAATCGGCGGCCACAACACCAAATCTGACAACCGTTTAAAGAAGGTCCCGATCTCTTGCACTGTAGCCACGCGACAGTATCTCCATCACCCATGTGGTGTCCAGTGGGCCCGCCACTCTTCAAATTAGCGAAAGCTTTAAATCTCCAACATCGATTTTAAAAAACCCGAGTGACGAACCTTTCCAGATTCCAGCAACAGTCAAAAACAAAAATTGAGCTGACCTTTCTTCAAATCTGATGCTTTTTATTCAAATTGGCCTTCATAAATACATCCAGCAGCGCTAGCATTCAATTAGAATATTCCGATTCTGTCAGACGATTCTGGTGATTGCAATTCAGAGAATATTCTATCAGATTCCTAGCATCTTCCAACGGGCTTCAAATTCAAGCCAAGGAGTGCATTTTCTTTTGATGGGTGCAAAGTCGTCAAATTTAAGCTTGGCTCCAATAGAATATTCCTTTTAGGGTTGAGTATATTCTTTTTTGACAGGTGATGGAATGTCAATTTTAATCTCATGAAGTGTTGACATCATCATTGCATCAGTAGTTTAAATTTTTTTTTGCCCCCCTCACCAATGGAGTTCTTAATTTTGCAGTCTGATTTTGGAAGGCCATATCTTGCTCATTTTAGCTCCTTTTTCTGAGCAATTTTTTTTTATTTGGGTTAATTTTTCATTTAATTCACAGCTGTGTGCTCGGTTTCTTATTTTGGTGGACATATTTTCCATAATTTTCAGTTTTTCAACACTGTACATGTCCAATCCTCATTTATGCAACTTCCAGGGCTTTGTTCAAGCACATATGAACTCCTTTTCATGTGCTGTTTTTTTTTAAAGTGCATGATTTTTCATCTACTTCTTGAATATGCAATCAATTTGAAGCGATCTTGACTAGATTTTGTATTTTCAGCATATGATTTTTTTTGGCCTATTTGGCACTTGTATTGCATAGATCTGAATTTAGGTTTTTACTTCATTGTTCTAGTCTATTCTCAGCTTATTTGTGTTAAGTTGTAAATCAGAAATCATAAGTCCACTTAGCCAAGTTGCAAGTGGCCTATTGTATACACACTTGATTATAAGTTGCAAGTGGTACTTTGATTGAGTGAATTTGGGGGGGGGGTGTCTCTTCTATGATTGTGCTCATCTTCTCTCTTGTGCTCTTGCATTTCATCATGGGTTCATTTAAAATTCCACTCTTAACTGCACATAATTATGCTACATGGAAAGTACATGCATGGAGTAAACTAATGGAAAAAATGTTTAATTTACGATATTGATGGAACCATAACTGCACCTTCAGATCCTAAGGTAGATCCAACTGCATATATAGATTGGATCACTAAAACTTATATGGCATTGGGTACACTTAGAAAGTTCATTTCAGACGATCTCATTTTTCATGTTGATAAATGTACTACAACCAAGGAAGCTTGGGATAAGCTTTCTACTTTGTGTGGCAAGGTTGATAAGGTTAAGGGGTATAAGCTTGAACATGATCTCCTAAGCCTTGATCCCAAGGATTTTGACACCATTCAAGATTATTTCACTAAGGAAAATGAGCTAAGAGCACAACTAAAGGATTGTGGTATTGAGAAAGAGGATGATCAATTGGTCTTCAACTTGTTGGACAAGCTTCCAGCTGAGTATGCAGCCTTTGTTTCAAGTTTTCAGACTCAATGATTGACAATTAGCAACTTCACATCACCATCTTTTAAGGCTCTCACAAATCTTTTGATTCTTGAGCAAAATAAGTTGATGAAAATGGGAATTCTCAAGTCTCCAACTTCAAAAGCATTGGTGGTCAATCATGGAAACAATAAGCAAGGAAAAGGGAAAGGCCAAAAACAATCTTCACCAAAGCCACAAGGAGAGAACCAACAATCCACTCCACAACAAGGCTCATCATCATTTTATTCAAAGAACAACAATTCAAGCAAGAAGCAGAAACCAACATGTGCATATTGCAAAAATTTTGGTCACGAGGAGCATCGTTGTCATGTTAAGCAAATTGATGAGTTGAAAAACATCCTCAAGAAGAACAACATCAACTTGCCAAATGCATATCGGGAGAAGGACTCATCTCCTTCCACTTCTACTTCTAAGGGAAAAGGCACAACTCTCATGGAAACATCAAGCTCATCTCCTTCATCTACATCATCTCAACATGAGAAACATAAGGGGTAAGCATTTCTTGCAGTTGTAGATTCCAATTCAGATAGGTGGATCCTTGATTCAGGAGCTTCACATCATATGAATTCTTTCAAGTATATGTTCTCTTCATTTGATTCTTGTTCATCACCACCCATTTTGATGGCCAACAACACTTCTTTGGCAGTTTGTGGGAAGGGGTCTATTGACATTGAAGGTGGAGAATTTAATGATGTTCTATGTGTGCCTACTTTGTCAAGGAACATCCTTTTCATCTATCAGATTACACATAGTGGTACAAGAAAGAGTGTAGAGTTCACACTAGATTCTGTCATTGTTTAGGATTTGCATAGCAGGGCTCTTGTTGCAGTTGGAGAGGTTGATCATTGTTCTCAGTTCTACACCTTCTCATATTTTGCTCCTACTGATGATTTAGTTCACCCTAGTGTGGACACACTTGAGGAGAATGAGTATGGTTACTTGAATCTTGGAGTGCTCACTACTCCTGAGGTTCTTGAGCCTATTGTTGATATTCCATCTCGTCCATTGACTGATGTACCTGATGATACTTGTGTTCTGCCAGTTTTAGTGCCTTGTGATTTAGTGCAACAATGCATACCTTGTCTTCCAACAACAGTTTCATGGGATGACTACTTGACAGACATTGGCAGCTTGTTTGTGGAATCCTACATTGCAGATTTGGGAGACACATTTGATTACTTACATCTTCTCTTTGATGAAGGTGATTCTTCTTCAGTTGTTGCGAGGGAACACTCTAACCCTCCTCTACATTATCAGTCTTTTGAGGTTGATGTGATTGTGGATGCATATGTACAACAATTGGAGGCCACTTTCTCTCTTGAGGAGACACTTGCGTCTTTGGAGTATGTTTTACCTTCATCCTTGCTCGATCTTGAGTTGTCTTTTTCAACAGATGGGAGTGTTGTTGAAAAGGGTTTCTCACAGGTTCCAAGAAGTGACTACACTGCGAACTTTGCACTTGCCATTGCAGCTTCACATGGTTTGGGAAAGGCATCTTTCAACATCAACACAAGGAAATTTGAGTAGATTTCAAAGAATCCTTACATTTTGAGGGTTCTTCCTTCTTCACTTGTGGATTAGGGAGACTTCATTCATGCACCTTTGGTAGTGTTTCTTCCTAAGGGGAGGGATGTTGTTCGACACTTTTGGAGCAACTTCTTCATTCCTTCTCGAGTATCTTCCATGGGTGAACATTGTATATTGAGGGGGGGCTACTTTGTTTCTCTTCTTCTCTTGTATGGGGGGAAGTTTTCCTCACATGAGGTTTTGTCCTTCTCATGATGTGTTCATAGGATTTTGTATTTCATCTCTCTTTTGGGGGGTAGTTTTTTCCCACTGGGTTTTTCTATCTTTACTTTGCTTGTGAGAGATTGCATTGTATTTGTACATGGGTACTTAACATGGCTCAATTGCCAGGACCCATCTTGCATGGTTAGCGTGAGTCTTCATTCCCTCAGTTGCACAGGGGGGTGTTGGTGTAAATAAGTATTTTACTTATTACACTTTACTTATAGAATGTCAAGTCGAAGAGAAGTCCAAAATAGAGCAATGTGGGACTAAGAATCAACCAATGACAAAGTGCCACTTGTCAATATGTGAATGGGTGGAGATGTGCAAGTTTTGAAGAATGTGTCAATAAATGCATATATTTGAATTTTGAAATTGTTGAAATGACATGTAAGAGGGAAAGAAGGTGCATTGAATGCCACTCGGCTCAAGGAAAAATGACTTTCTAGGTGTAGTAAATGCCTTGTTGGAAGGACAAAGTCCCCTTGAATTTTGAATTCAAATTTGAAGAATATTCCTTTTTATGCCTTTTGAGAGAAAATAGAGCTTTTAATAAATGAATTAAATCTATTTTCTTGTGCAAGTTGCAAAAGCTAAATGATGGGACATGAGAGGAGATTAAATTAATCAAGGTTAATTAATTTAATGAGATTAGAATGATGTGACATATTGATTTAGATTTACATTTGATTTAAATCAAAATATGAGAAGAATATGGATTCAAGATTAATTAAATAAAGATTTTTGTTTTATTTAATCAAGGAGATGAAGTTAGATTAAATCAAATAAGATTTTAATTTAATGGATGAACTTTAGAGATTTAATCAAATAAAATTGATTATTTAATTAAATAGGATAATTAGACTTAATCGATTGATTTAATTACCGAGAAAGGATGACTTAATTAGATAACCGATTTATTTAATGAAGAGAGGAATATTGATGAATTTAATCAACTAAAGGCATTTGATTAAATGGTTAGACCGAAGGATGATTCAGGATGAAGTGATGTTAGTGGTTGGGATTAGATGTAGTGTCAATCAACATATTTTCTATGTCTATATTTTTGCCCCCCTTCTTTTTGAAGCAATGCAATCGGTTGCATTGGTTCAAAGAATAAATGGTTTCGATCAAAAGCCATTTTTTTTAAAAAAAAAAAAAATTTGCCTCACTACTGCCCCAACGAAGGAAATTATGGTAGCATATTGTGGGTTTCTCCATCTGAGTCACTTTTGAAACCAATATTGTTTGATTTACGACCACCATTTTGTGGTTATGGTTGCGATAGAATAAAATAGTTAAAGTTATACAATTTATGTTGATTTCCATTAGGCATTGTTGATTATTGTTGTCTAGCTTATGCTATATTGTTTCAATTTTTGATAAGGTGGTGTTGAGAAAAGAGTATATTTTTGCATGGGTTTGTTATTATGATTTTTTTGTTTTGTTTTGTGAGTTTTTCCATCTAGGTTGTTGTTGAGACTAATATTATTTAATTTATGACTATGGTTGCAACACAATAAAATTGTTAATGATATATAGTTTTTGTCGATTGATGTTGTCTAGCTTCCAGGGCTATATTGTCTTATTTTCAATAAGGTGTTATTGAAAAGGATAAATTGTTTCAATTTTCAATAAGATGCTATTGAGAAAAGACTATTGTTTGTTAAAAGCAATATTATTTCATTTATGGTTCATGTTTTGTGGCTATGGTTTTGCATGGGTTTTGTGTATTGTTGATTGTTGTTCTCTAGCTTACACTATATTGTTTCATTTTCGATAAGGTTATGTTGAAAATGCTATATTGTTCCATTTTTGACAAGCTATTGTTGAGAAAAGACTATATTTTTGCATGGGTTTGTTACTGTGCATTTTTTTGTTTTGTGGGTTTCTCCATCTGGATTGCTATTGAAATAAATATTGTTTGATTTATGCCTTGCATTTTGTCGCTATGGTTGTAACGCACTAAAATAGTTAATGTTATATAGTTTATGTTGATTGTTGTTCTCTAGCTTAGGATATTGTGCCATAGAAAAATGGCCCCTTGACATTTTCATGGTATTTTAGGCCTTTCTTCATGATGATTGGTCTATTTTGCTTTTATTTAATGTTGCAATGTGGCTTAAACATTCACATTAGGTCCTTAAAATTCAAATTATGGCATCTTGTGAAGATGTTGTGAAGTGTTGTAAAACATTTCTACACTTTTCTAGACTCTATTCATTACAATTTACCTAAACATCACCTTTTCATCACTTATCAAGTCCTATTTTGAAATGTTGTAAATTTTTGTAACAAGATTTCACGCTTTTATAGGCTTAATTTCACTAAATATTATACCTCTTATGTTTTATTTGACCCCTTTATGCCCTTATAAGGCTTAATTAAGTGTGTTCTAGAATGTAAACTTGGCAAACAACATTAAATGCAAGATAATTTCTGACACCCACTCAAGTCAAGGTGGGACCCATTCGGGCCATAGGGTGGCATCGAGTCCCTCTTGGCTCAAAATTCATAATATTTCAAAAAATTTAACGGGTTTTTATTTAAAATCACCTTATGTCGGCTTGTGATGAGGTATATTCGGGTTACTAAGGCACACGTGTGTATAAATAAGTGTTTTTACATCCATTTTAACCCCCATTCATCAATTTCACTAATTCACTCATTCATTCAAACACTGAACATCATTCAATCAAACATCAATCAAGTATCTTGGAGCAACCATTGATATATCTTCAAATTTTTTTCAACAAGGGTTTGGTAAGTTGATAGCATTTGCATGTTATTTGTTTATCATTATCTTCCATTTGATTATTTCATTAAGGGTTTGATTATCAAAGTGGGATTTGACAAAGGCAAATCCCTATAACCTAACCCTTAACCATTTTTGCCCTTTGTATGTGTGTTTGCAGACTTGTGTATGCAAATTTAACAAGCTATTAGGTGTTGAAAAGTGAACAAGAAGTCAACAAATTGTTTCAAGTCAACTACAAACTATTTCAAGCTTGGAGAAGACATTTTGTCTATTCTCTGTAGATTTGATTCCATCAAATCGACAAGAAGAAAACCTTAGATCTGGTGCTATAGAATTGGTCCCTGATTTCACAGAATTTTGGGAGTGGAGTGATTCACTATCAATGGAAAATGAGTCCCACCTTAAGGATGAAAATCTAGATTTTGTCAAAATCTGGATCTCAACACTCATAAACTAGTTTTCAAAAGTTTTCATCAAAAGTAGGACTAATTCACCATCAGTTGGTGAATGAGTCCCACTAGTGATTTTTTAGTGATTTTTGTCAACATTCAGAATACTCCAGAATCTTCATTAGACTTCCTAGTGCACTTTGATTCAACTTTTTTTTTTGTTTTGCATTTGTTCATGTTTGCATATCACATTGTGTTTTTCAACATTGCATAATTATTAATGTTTTAATTCATAATCAGTCAAATAGTTCATTTAATTGCACTTAGATCATTCCATTTAGCCTTAATAACATCATACATTTCCTAATTTGAGTGAACCACCTAGACTTTTGAGTGGGGTTTATCTCTCTTCTTTTAGGTGAAACATCCTAAGAGTGCAAGAGTAGTCTATAAATCTTACCCAAAAATATATGGTAGATATATATTATTTTATTTTCGATAAGGTACTATTGAAAATGCTATATTGTTTCAACTTTCGATAAGGTAGTATTGAGAAAGACTATATTTTGCATGGGTTTGTAATTGTGATTTTTTGTGTTTTGTCGATTTTTCCATCTGGGTCGATGTTGAAACCAATTCCATTTTGTGGCTATAGTTGGAACACAATAAAATAGTTAACGTTATACAGTTTATGTTGATTTCCATAAGGCATTGTTGATTGTTGTTGTCTAGATTAGGCTATATTGTCTTATTTTCAATAAGGTGCTATTGAAAAGGCTATATTGTTTCAACTTTTGATAAGGTGGTGTTGAGAAAAGACTATATTTTTGCATGGGTTTGTTAACTGTGATTTTTTGTGCTTTTGTGGGTTTTCCCATCTAGGTCCTGTTAAGACCAATATTGTTCAATTTATGGATGTTTGTAGCTATGGTTGCAATGCAATAAAATAGTTAATTTATATAGTTTATGTTGATTTCGATAGGGCATTGCTGATTGTTGTTGTCTAGCTTTAAAATAGTTAACGTTATATAGTTTATGTTGATTTCCATAAGGCATTGTTGATTGTTGTTGTCTAGCTTAGGCTATATTGTCTCATTTTTGATAAGGTGATGTTGAAAAGGCTAGATTGTCTCTTTTTGATAAGGTGCTATTGAGAAAATGCTTGTATTATTTGTTAAAAACAATATTGTTTCAATTTATGGTTTTTGTTTTGTGGCTATGGTTTTGCATGGGTTAGTCACTGTGAATTTTTGTGTTTTTGGGTTTCTTTGGGTCACAATTAAATTATGCACTTTGAGCTTATTAAACAAGTGTTAGATTATCCATGGGAACTACACTTTATACCCTCATTTATGGAACTGAAGCAAGCATGCCCTTAGAATTAGGAATTCCTACAATACAGATTGCTCTTCAAGACCTTATTGACAATGCAACTTATAAAGAATAATGATTGCACCAACTTGAGATGCTCGATGAAAAGAACATTAATGCTCTTGAGCATCTCCAAGCTTACATCAAACAATTACAACAAAAACATAACACAAATGTCATTCCTAGAAGGTTTTGTAAGGGTGATTTTTTTCTTTTTGAGAATCAATGTAATACCAATGCTAACAATGAAGATAAAGATAAATTCAGCCCTAATTGGTTATGACCTTACATAGTTGATACCAGTTATGGGTCTGGTGCTTATATCTTAACAGAGTTTGACAGAACACCCCTTAAGGAACCTATTAATGTAGTGCATTTACATCGGTATTACCTCTAATCCATTTGAATAGTATGATTGTTAAAGTAGTGTTGTCTAAAGTTATTTGATGTCATTCTAAATAACTTTCACATTGCTTCATTCCTGACAACTAATTTTGTGTTTGCCTTGAACACTAAGGTAATTATCTAAGTTCATTTTATAATTACTTTAGGATTTGTACTAGATTCACCCTTGTTTTATGTTAAGTTAGATCCTTAGATGCATTATAGGTGTATTTAATTTAACATATTCTCTAATCAACAATGTTGTATCTATAGTGAAACTGAAATATGTTTTACATTAGATCACATCAATCATGTTAAATCATGTAGACATTAATTAAATACTTTTACCATGAGTTAGTTAATCACATTGCTATTCAACATTGAAACACATTAAGAAAAATCATAAAAACACCAAATACACATGTATATATATCAACAAGTTTTATGTACATCTCAATATCATATAAAAAATCACCAAGGTCAATGAGAACTCGACCCCTTGGGCTCTGGCACTCAAGATACAATATGTGGACGTCATGAGATGATCATGTGTGATCGTGACCACAAACTACCGTGTCTAAGTGCATTCTCTAGACCCTGTACTCGACCAAAAATGACAAGACGCTCCTTTTCCATCTGATCCCTCTTTGCTTATACCTATGCTAGCTTTGCATGTAGTCTCTCAACCTCTACTAAGGTCTGTGATGACTATCCTACACTCTCAACTTGACGGATTCATCTCCTAACACTCTCATACATTGCTTGTAACCTTGTGAAAGGTCTGAGTGACTTTGGCTCCTCCTCCAGGATTGGTGGTGGCACATAGTCAGGATCAATCTCCTCCTCATTGATGGATGCAAGCACTATCTCTATGGTAGCCTGACAATAGAACTCTCACCAATCTCTCATCACTCCTGCAAGATAGACAAGGTACACAATCAATACACATCATCATGATATATACAAAAAACATAAATATACTCAAGTACATGCATAGAATCAAAATCATCAGATACCTATGTCTCTAGATGTATGAGGAATATCAACCTCATCCTCTCTGGGGGGCATGGAGGATGTGGTAGCCTCTCTCTCACTCTGGGTGCCAATGTCTTTTGTAGCTATTGCACATGATCTGGTCCTATAAGTATGTGATGACTCTCCATGCTCGTACCGATCCTTAGTAGCTACCTCATCACCCTCACTCAGGGGTGGCTCCTCCTTGTAATACTCATCCTCATAATCCTCCTCCTCCTCCTCCTCATCCTCTCCTCCATCTCGGTCCTCATAGTCATGATCAACTTTTGAATCATACTCGTCATCAATAACATCAATAAATATGTCTGCTGGTCTGTATTGCACATCCTTTTCTCTATCATTTGGCTCATCTCCCTCATCTGGTGTTAGTCCTTTATCACTTATAGGGACATCCATGGGGAACAAAGGAGCTAGTCATGTCACTGACCACCACTCCTCGTGCTCATTTTTGCTACCAACATCATTAGTGTCAGTGGCTAGTGGCTGATCGTGATCTGAAGCATTGGAATCACTTTAACGAACATGATCTATAGTAATCCAAATAGTATCACCTGGCCTTCAGGCACCCTGCACTGATCACCTAATGAAGGGGAATGCTCTCAGTGCTGTTTGTACCTACCCAAATTATCACAAGACTCACCCATAATAGAAAGGTCATACAACATAGTCATGTTGTTCAACTAAAAAGCTATCCATCTACATCCTCCTTAGTTGTCCTGTGGGATCTGGCCACTATAGAATGATTAGATAGGGTACCCATAAGATCTTATCCTCCTCCAACCGATCAAGCCTCACCCTCAAAAAATGTAAATCTCCATACTATCACAAGTGTCGTAGAGGATAGCTGAATGCTCATGGATATCCTGCAGCTATAACACAAGGGAATCCGACAGGCCTAGTGCATGTGATATGCTTGAGGAACCACACCTATAGAATCATGCAGTGCACCATACTTTCGATCTCTTGAAACACATCTTCCAACATCATAATATAAGTGTGCTAGAATGCAATGGCCCCAAGCATAGACTATCCTATGCTCATACATCCCTCGAATCAAGTGTACCAATCCTCCATCTAAGTGTGTTGCTCGTCCATAAGGATTGAGAACAAGAGCCACCATATGCATCATAATCTTTCTAACAAAAGGAGCTCATGAAATATAGAAGCATGGACAACTCGATCCATGCTCTAACATGCTCATAACGAATAGGTCCACCTAGGAAATATTGCATAACCACCTTCTTCTCGTGGAATGATCGATCCCCCCAAAAATATAACCACTCTCCCCAAATAGGAACTCAAAGAATACAGTGTACATCCTTGAGAGTGATGGTCATCTCCCCAGTAGGAAGATGAAATTTATAGGTATTGGCATCCCAATGCTCACACAGGGCTATAAGCATGGCATCATGGTATCTCATAGGTGGCATAAGATATGCCCAATAGATACCTAATTTCTGTAAATTCTTTGTCTCTACGACTGATAGTGTTGGAGTGTGATCTCTAAGAAAAGTAAGTTGCCTCCCCCTAGCCGTTGTCACGATCGAGTTAGGACCTATCAAAATCATCACAAAATGCTCTAAAATTCATTTAATATCTTCAATTTTCACATATTTCATCATGAAAGTGTGCTAAAGTAGATCTAGTGTGATTTTATAATGGCCCTAGACACTTTAGAACCCTTTTATGAAAATTTTCAAAAGAAACGAGACACTTTGCAAAGAAATGGGACACTTTTCCAACAAAAGGGACACTTTGCAAACAAATGGGACACTTTGCGAAAAAAGGGGACACTTTGCAATTTTTTTTCTAAGATCCTAAATTAACCTATTCATGCATTAAAAATCATTAAATTATTAAAAAATCACAAGGAGAAAGTTGCAAAATTAACTCACCTCATAATATAGCTCGTCGTGCACCAACTACTCATGAAGGTCATCTAGTCTCGAAGGCATGTAACCCCGTTTTCTTGATAGTTTCTTCTCTCACTCATCACTCTCATGCTACAAGAGGGTAAAATGCAATAGTAAGTGACAAATTACTCTCTTCTACTTCTTTTACCTTCTTTTTATCATCTTTACTCTTATGCATCAACTTAGGGTTATTTTACCTTAAGAGTTAATAATGCATCTTTTTCTTCAAATCAACATAATGGGCACTAGGGAAATTTATTTTTGACACCATTTGATGCATTGGAATTGTTATTTCGCACCCGACATCATTAATCATCTATCGTTACCTAGCATTGTACTTGTAAATTCCCTATAGTATGATGTTCCTTATTCGACGGGGCTAGATTGCTGCCTTGATTCCACCTTTGTAAAGCAAGTGGAATCAAGGGGGGAATACATCTACCCTCGAATTGGATTCCTAGGAGTTAGACAAAAGGATTTTTGAACAATTAACAAATTTGTGTTGTAGGATGCAATTCCTAATGTCATGGTTTTGTAGATAACTACACTAGGGGCTTCGTTCTCTTGCCTTTTGAATAAGTATCCTTTTGTTCAATAAAGTGCATTGTTTAGAGTCCTTTAGCTTACATATGGATGTAGAGTCATATGGGCACCAAAGTGGGGGATAAATGTGGTGTAGAAAATTGGACACTCTTGTGAAAAGAGACAATCTCATGCCTAATTAGACCCACTTTTGAGTCCCTCTGCATTATTCACCCTTCAAAATAGCATTTATAGGCCCCTAGGACCCATTATTTTTTATCTAGAGGCTCGTTTCACTTGAGAAATCACTTAAATACTTTAAAAAAACATTCAATTCATCCATACCCTGAAAACCCACCTTTAAAAACCACTGGTGGGACCCATTCGCCACTGGGCGAATGAGTCCCCTCTAGTGGGACCCATTCACCAAGGGTGGAAAATGAGTCCCTTTTGAGGTAAATTTCAATTTTTGAGCGGGAATTCAATTAATTCAACTTAATTTTTCAGTGAATGTCAGCCTCTTAGGTCTAAATAACTAGAAAATTGGGTGTTGTTGCTTATAAATACTCATTTTAAGTCATTTTGCACATCTCTTAGTCATTTTACAAAAGAAAATTCTAAAGTCAAGTCTTCTACAACAAGTTTCATTAGTAAAGTTGAAGTTTTAGGGCAACAAACTAGGGTTTTTGCAAGTTTTGAATCTCACTTTTTGATCAAGATTCAACATTGCAAAGGGTTGATGATGGATGCCTATGGTGAATCATGGAGAAATCTAGGTTGAGGAGATGCAACTAGCCATCAAATCACACCTAAAGACTTGTTTTCAAAGTGACTCCATCTTCCATTTCTTCTCTATGTTTACATTTCATTTACATTCCATTTACATATCACTTTATCTCCATTTTTGATGTGTTGTGAGATTTCTAGGGTTGAGATCTTGCATCACTATAATTACATTTGCATTTCTTATTCTTGCACAATAGAATAGGGTTTTTGACATACTTCAGACTTTCCTAGTCTTTAACACATCTAAGGCTAGGGTTTTATACATATTTTTCTCCATTCAAGGTTTAATTACCCAACTAGGGTTTTAACCTTGAGGAAAACCCTGCATTAGACAAATAATTTTAAGTTGTTTTGTAGGAATTTTTCGATATCCCGATTCGGGTTTCCATCAAAAAGTGTTGTACAAGTGTCAAGGTGTAGAACATAAGCTTGAAATTATAGAAATTTGAAAGTGGATTGATTCACCATGCATGGTGAATGAGTCCCTCATAAGTTACCATTTCGAGTTAGATGCAGATCTAGACACCCAGTTAACAGAAAATAGTTTTTGTGCATAAAAGCCTTGACCTAAGACTGATTCGCCCAGGGTGGTGAATGAGTCCCAGTCAGTTCAAAATCAGATTTTCCCGATTTCCAAATTGCTTTCTAGTCCTCTTCAGCTTCTCAAGTGCACACATTCTGAGATTTAGCTTTCTGTTTAGTTTAATTTGCATTTTCATTCATCATTTTAAGCATTTTGCAAACATCACTATGTTTTCAAGCATTCCAAAAATCTTAGGTTTTGCATTCATAATCAATCAATTCCATAGCTTAGTTGTGTTTAGATCATCTCATTTATTCTTAATTACATCATACATTTCCTAATTTGAGTGAACCACATTGATTTTTTCATGAGGTTTATCTCCCTCCTTTTAGGTGAAGCATCCTAAGAGTGAAAGAGTAGCCTATGAGTCTCACACCCAAAAATACATGGTTCACGACGGTCAAGAAAAAAGGCGGTAAATGTTTTTTTAATTAGGAAAAAGAAGAGCGCTTGGTGTGCATTGGGGAGAAGTTTGCAGACTGTCTGTTGGGTGGATAGAGAAGGGCAGTGAAATTAAACGCTGGTTGGCATCAACATTAATTGTTGTATGGTTTCCATGTGTTGGTGATGGTTGTAATAACACTTGTCATTTATTCATTTGTGGCTTCCATTTTGTGGTGATGGTTGCAACATAGCCAAATAGTTAATGCTATACAAATTATGTTGTTTCCCATAAGGAATTGTTGAGTGTTCTTCTCTACCTTTGGCTATATTGTTTCATTTTCAATAAGATAGTCTTGGGAAAATAATTTGACTTCTTCCTTGAAAAGCTTCAAAAAGGTTTTGAACACATTGTATGTGGCAACCAGTGTTTCTTATTATGCTTAATATAAAGCCTATTATTGTAAGAATTCCTTTTTGATGATGAAACAAATAACAACTATCTTCCCAAATAAAAACTATCATCACAAAACAATAAATATCAATGTATTATTTTTCTTTCTAAATAATGTTTTGTTTAATATATAATTCTTATTAAAATGAATTCCACTCATGGTTCATATGATACTTAATTAGCATAACAAGGTGTTGAGAGTGAAATATTTAGTCATGGAATTTGAGAATAAAGACCTTAAGGTTCAATCAAGATGATATTATTAGTTTTAGTTATAATAATATGTTCACAACTCAATTATTTCATAATAGAATGAATCAAAGGTACATACCTATTTCTCTTATTTGTTGATATGTTGCATTTTGGTTTTCGAGACCTTGCATTTAATACTTGTTGAAGTAATAAAATAGTTTATGCTATTTTGCATAAGGCATTGTTGATTGTTGTTCTATGGCCTTGAATAAATTATTTGATTTATAGTTTTTGTGCAGTGGCAATGGTTGCAAAGTAAGAAAATAGTTAATGTTCTTCTTGATAAGGAATTGTTAGCTATTTTTGTGTGTCTTTATGGATAGTTCTTATTTGTCTAGGCCTTAATAAAGATTTCTTAGAATGATAGGTTGTATATTAAGTGTGAGATGAAACATTAGGCTCACTATTGATTGTAGTGGCAGACCAACATACACTGTCCACCACCATAATCAATGGCGATATCAATGTTTTTTTATTATAGTTAATATAGAGGTTGTGCATATAAATGTTGTTTGCACCTAATTTCACACAGATACATATCTGCACATAGGGAAAATAAAATGAAGCACAACAAAAAAAATCCTGCTCTCCACCCTACCATATTGGGCCATGGAGTGTCATAGGCTATTACACATATATATCCATAGGTGGTGTTCAAACATATGAATGTTGTTTGCATCTATGTTAGAAACACACACATTTGCACACACAAAATATAGAATAAAACACAACAAAATGAGGCCTACTCTCCACCCTTGAATATTCGGTCATGGAGCCTCATGGGCTCTCACCAAACCCTCAAGCAAGAACATACATCACCCACCACTCTGATCAATGGTGAAATCAATGCTTTGTTGGAAAAAAAAGAATAGACAACTAAGAGGGGGGGTGAATTAGTTGTCACATAATATTTAAAAATTTGAAACTTAACTTAATCTCAGATCTGATGAATGAACAATAAACCACAAATAATCAGCACATCAGAAACACAAAGAACACCAAGATTTTTTATGTGGAAAGCTTGTTAGGGGAAAAACCACAGTGGATGTTAGTCCACAATATTATACCTCGTTAAAAGTATAATGAAGAATAATGGGAATGCACATGCATTTAGACACATTGCCTAGAGCTCACTGCTCAAATACAAGAGGGATCACTGCCCAAAGAAGAAAAACTATCTTATAGGAATTCAGATAAGATCCACAAGGTATGAATTAAGAAAATAGCTTCTACAAAAGCTTGATTAATGTTTTGGTTAAGCACAAAAACACTTCTTGACACTTCACTCAAACATCTTCACACTCTACTCTGCAATCAAATGATTAGATCACTATTCATACACTTGCTATTTTTTTGGCATTTATTTGCTACATAAATCTTCACAAACAACCACTCTTATATATCTGCAACATGGAATTACATCAACTACTTTGTTGACCAAAATAAAATATAAAACTTATACACAATGTCAACCCAAATTTACAAGTAAATTTTCAATGTGAATCAAACACCATCGACCACAACATAATGAAGACTTAAAAAAATATCCTCAAGTGTTTCAAACATTTGAATTTTAATCTCCAAGGATCCACAATATGTTAGAATCACCATGTCGGCCAAGAACATAAAAAATCAAACACACAAGATAAAAATCACTGACCACGAGCACACCAATCAACACAGATGTGAAAAAAAGATAGAGCATGATCTACAACCATCCACAAGCATCAAGAATCATTAGAGAAAAATAAACAACTAAAATTACTAGAATCACATCAACTTCAATCAAGAAAACTAACTGAAGCCACAAAAAAAATGTCAGAACACAACTATTCATAACATGATTAAATCTTCACGCGGACCTCTAAAAATTTTGGTGGATAAACTAGATACACTAAAAAAAAATCCTTTAGTCCACAACAACTGATCATCAATGTACTAAGCAAGACACCTTCATGACCTTCACTATTCCACTATCAACCTGAAACTCTTTCTTTAACAATTTTCTCAATATCCTCAACATATACAACCTACAATACATGAATGCTAATAGTGTTGACATCAATGAAAACCACATATAACAACCACAATATCCAACAATCTCCCCCTTTGGAATTGATGGCAACACATGTTGTGAAAAACACCATCAACACAACTCTCAATCAACTCTTACTCTCCCTTAGATTCCGACTCTTCTCCCCCTGAGTAGTAGCCACAAAAACATCAATCCAGGTCAGAATATATCTATGAAGCACACAAATTGATGCAAGTAAATTCATCTCTAGTTCTTATCAGGAGGGGTAATCACCCCTAGCATCCCTCTGAGATACTCAAAATTATCCTTTGGAAAAGGCTTGGTGAAAATTTCTTCATTTTGTTATTTGGTAGGCATGTACTCCATTCTGACTTCTTTGTCACTCACTTTCTCCCTCAGGAAGTGAAACTTGATTGATATATGCTTGCTCTTAGAGTGTAGGATTGGTTTCTTTGATATGTTTATTGCACTTGAGTTGTCATAGTATATGAAAATAGACTCATCATATACTAATCTTATATCTTTCAACATCTATTTCATCCACAACACTTGAGTACAATTATTTTTAGCAGCAATATACTTTGCCTTAGTAGTAGATAGGGAAATTAAATTCTTCTTTTTACTCAACCAAGACACCAACTTCCTCCTTAGGAAGAAGGCACGACCACTAGTTCTTTTCCTATCATCTACAACTCCTACCCATTCCACATCAGTATAGGCACTCAAGGTAAGATCATCATCTTTAGGATACCATAGCCCAAAATCATCTATTCCTTTTAGGTATCTGAAATTTCTCTTTACAATAGTCACATGAGATTCTTTTGGATCAGCTTGATATCTAGAAACCATACACAACATTCATGATTTCTGGTCTAGTATGAGTTAAGTAGAGCAATCCACCAATAATTGACCTATATCTTGTTTTATTTTCCTTAGGAGAATCATCATTCTATGTTAACTTGTATCTGGTTGCCATGGGTGTACCAACAAGCTTTGAGTATTCCATTCCAAACTTTTTCAACAACTCTCTCACATATCTGGACTGAGATATGAAAATCCCATTGTCTAACTAAGTGACTTGCAATCCCAGAAAGAACTTTGTCTCTCCAATCATACTCATTTCAAATTCACTTTTCATTTCATTAGCAAAATCTATACATATATCATCATCTCCTCCAAAAATAATGTCATCAACAAAGGCTTCAATAATCAACTCTTTATCATGATTCAACTTAAAATACAAGTTGCTACCATCAATACTTTTATTGAATCCAAGCTTTAGTAAGTATTTATCCAGTCTAGCATACCAGGCTTTGGGGGATTGCTTGAGTCCATACAAAGCTTTCTTTAATATTCTATTATAGCACCAACAAGCCTTGATTTTAGTAGAGTAACCTAGAGAAATGTTGTGTGTTACAACTGCAACAAATTTGGCCACAATACTAGATTCTGTTGGAGCAGAAGAGGTCTGGTAAAAAAAAACATGCAGCAGGATGATAAGGGAAAAGGTAAAGTCACTATAGATGTGATCAGAAGGAAAATGTAGAAGAAATGGGTGAAGAAGAATCCCTTTGTTGAAGGAAATGTGCTAGCACTAGAATTTGCTTCTAGTAATTCCTTCGAGAATTAGTTTTAGGCCTTTGGCCTAGGGGGAGTTGTCAAGAAAATATCTTAACCCCCTACTAGTAACTAACAACATAATGTGGCTAAGTCTAGTAAGTGCATAGATGATTTTTAGATGTTCAACCAATTGGATAAATTATTTGTACAGTATTGGAGATCTGTAGAAGAATTATCTATCATAGTGCATGGAAATAGGGTAACCGAATGAGTTAGGGAAAAATCATTTATTGAGACAAAAAGGGTTAGGTGTGCAAATGATAAAAGGCCTTTTCATCCTTCATTTGTCACTTTTCATTTTGGAAGTTTGGAGAGCTCTGAGGTGAACTTTGCTGAATTGCGACGAGATTCAAGTGTGAAGAAGATTCAGTGATCAAACTCTGATATGATGCAAAGGTATTTATTAATGATAATAAGTTTCCCTAATCCATATCATAATTTTGTATAGCTTCTGGATTTGATTGTGTCTCAAGTTTTTGCATCAACGTTTTAGATCCCATTCCGTGATCCATCATCGGGATGAAAGAGAGCAAGAGGAGAAGAAATGGATAATTGTAGACTTAGACAAGATAAAAAGTAGAGAGGAGGGAGGAGGAAAGGTTACATGCAAAATGAGGAAAAAAATAGAGACAAGGAAGGAAATAAACAACATATAGAATAATGAAAAAGAAAACCCCACTTGAAAAAAAAAAAGGAAAAATAATAAGTGCATAATAAAAAAACCTCTAACTTGGAGAAAAATAAAAAAAAATTAAAATAAAAATAAAGAAAGAGAAGGGAAACAAGACAAGAAAGAAAAAGAAATATCCACTTGGAATACACCTATACACACACATATAAATAATAAAAATAAAGGAGCCTCAAAACTTGAAGAGAAAACCAAAAACCAAAAAGATCAAAGAAAATCAAAAAAATGAAAAAGGGGAAGAAAACCACAAGAGATAAAAGGAAGTAACATGTTTTAATGAAGAAGAAAAATATACAACATAAAAGAAGAAAATCCAAAGAAATGAAGAGGAAAATAAAGAGACTAGACACCAAGAACAAAATAAACGGTGAAAGAAAACAACAAAAGGACAAAAGATATATATATATATATATATATGCAAAAAATATTAAAGAAGAAAACGAAGATATGGAGAATAAGAATAAAACACAGAATAAAAAAAAAGTGAAGATAAAGAAAATAAGAAAAGAAAAAAAGACAATGTTGACACAAAGAAAATAGCCTAGAAAGAAATAAAGAAGAAGAAATAAATAAATAAACAACTCAATAAATTTAAAAACCAAAGAAAAAACCACACGAGAAAGAATGAATAAATATATATATGAGAAATAAAAGAAACAAAAGAATGAAAAAATAAGAAAAAAAATTAAAGAAAAGAGGAATTCATATATAAATAAAAGAAGATAAAAAAAAGAATAGATGAAAGACAAAATAAAGATAAAGAGAAAAAGGAAAGAAATAAATAAAAGAAAAAAGTAACTAAATAAATTAACAAACAAAAGAAAAACTAGACATAAGATATATATATATATATATATATATATATTGAAAAATGAATAAACAAAAGAATGAAAACAAAAGAAGAAAAAAGAACA
>VDFB02163119.1:0-13169 GCA_007258455.2 Sequoia sempervirens
CAATCCATAGCAATTTGCTTGTCATGGCATTCGTCATGGCATTCCATTACAATGAGACTACATTTGTTTGAGACATTTTTTTCAAGCAGTTCATTGCCTTGTCTATGCTACTGCATTTTTCATAAATGTCTACCAAAGCATTTTATCAAATAGTTCATTGCCTTGCTGCTATGGCTAAAAGCCTAAAACAGGTGCTTTCAAACAAGCTATGGATACTTGGAAAAAATCTATCAAAGCATAATAGTAATCAATAGCATAGACAAGGCAGTGAATTGTTTCAAAAAATACCTCAAATAAATGTGGTCTCAAGGTGATGGAATTCCGTGACAATCCATAGTAATTTGCTTGTCATGACATTCGTTATGGCATTCCATGACCTTTTCTATAGTACCTTTTCAAATAGTTCACTACCTTTTCTATGCTACCACATTTGTCATACATGTCTACCAAAGCATTTTATCAAACAGTTCAACGCCTTCATGCTATGGCTAAAAAGTAAAAACCTCAAACAGGTGCTTTCGAACAAGCTATGGATGCTTGTAAAACATCTACCAAAGCATAATAGTAAGCAATAACATAGACAAGGTAGTGAATTGTTTGAAAAAATGCTTAAAAGAAAATGCAGTCTCACGGTGATGGAATGGCATGACAATCACTTTGTAGTACTTCTTGTCACTTGACGGTAGTCATGGCATTCCATACCATGAGACTACATTTGTTTAGGAACTTTTCCAGCGGTTCACTACCTTGTCTATACTCTTGCATTTTTCATACATGTCTACCAAATAATTTTATCAACCCAGGTTGCCTTCTTGCTATGGCTAAAATCCTAAAATGATTGCTTTCAAACTGGCTATGGATGTGTGGAAAAAATCTATCAAAGCATAATTGTAAGCAATAGCATAGACAAGGCAGCGAACTGTTTCAAAGAATGCCTCAAAGAAATGTGGTCTCATGGTGATGGAATGCCATGACAATCCATAGCAATTTGGTTGTCATGGGATTCGATATAGCATTCCATCACCTTTTCTATAGTACCCTTTCAAATAGTTCACTACCTTTTCTATGCTACCACATTTTTTTACGTACGTATCCTGCCAAATCATTTTATCAAGCGATTTCAACGCCCTTCATGCTTGGCTCAAAGTAAAAACCTCAAAGCGGGTGCTCAAACAACCCTCACGGATGCTTGAAAAAGCTACAAAGCATAATATAATTAAGCAATAACATAGACAAAGGCGGTGAATTGTTTAAAACGACTAAAGAAATGTAGTCTCACGGTGATGGAATGCCATGACCAATCCATAGAAATTTGCTTGTCATGGCATTCATCATGGCATTCCATCACCTTAAGGACACATTTATTTAGAGACATTTTTCAAGCAGTTCCTTGCCTTGTCTATGCTACTGCATTTTTCATACATGTCTACCAAAGCATTTTATCAAACAGTTCATATCCTCACTGCTATAGCTAAAAGCCTAAGGTAGGTGCTTTCAAACAAGCTATGGATGCTTGGAAAAAATCTATTAAAGCATAATACTAAGCAATAGCATAGACAAGCCAATGAACTATTTAAAAAAATGCCTCAAAGAAATGTGGTCTCATGGTCATAGAATGCCATGACAATCCATAGCAATTTGCTTGTCATGGGATTCATTATGGCATTCCCTCACTTTTTCTATAGTACCTTTCAAAATAGTTCACTACCTTTTCTAACCTACCACATTTTTCATACATGTCTACCAAAGCATTTTATCAAACATTTCAATGCCTTCATGGTATGGGTAAAAAGTAAAAACCTCAAATAGGTTCTTTCAAAGAAGCTATGGATGCTTGAAATTAATCTACCAAAGCATAATAGTAAGCAATAACATAGACAAGGCAGTGAATTGTTTGAAAAAATTCCTAAAAGAAATGCAGTCTCATGGTGATACTCAGGATGCCACTTGATAATCCTGTGGTAGCGTATGGCATTAGTAGCGGCATTCCATCACCATGAGACTACATTTGTTTGAGACCTTTTTTCAAGTAGTTCACTACCTTGTCTATGCTACTAAATTTTTCATCCATGTCTACCAAAGCATTTTATCAAACAGTTCATTGCCTTCCTACTATGGCTAAAAGCTTAAAACAGGTGCTTTCAAACAAGCTATGGATGCTTGGAAAAAATCCATCAAAGCATAATAGTAAGCAATAGCATAGATAAGGCAGTGAATTGTTTCAAAAAATTCCTCAAATAAATGTGGTCTCATGGTGATGGAATGCCATGACAATCCATAGCAATTTGGTTGTCATGGGATTCGATATAGCATTCCATCACCTTTTCTATAGTAACTTTTCAAATAGTTCACTACCTTTTCTATGCTACCACATTTTTTATGCATGTCTTCCAATGCATTCGATCAAACAGTTCAAAGCCTTCATGCTATGGCTAAAAAGTAAAAAACTCAAACAGGTGGTTTTGAACAAGCCATGGATGGTTGGAAAAAATCTACCAAAGCATAATTGTAAGCAATAACATAGACAAGGCAGTGAATTGTTTGAAAAAATGCCTAAAACATATGCAGTCTAACGCTGATGGAATGCCATGAAAATCCATAGCAATTTGATTTTCATGGCATTCGTCATGGCATACCATCACCATGAGACTACATTTGTTTGAGACATTTTTTTCAAGCAGTTCACTGCCTTGTCTATGCTACTGCATTTTACATTCATATCTAACAAAGCATTTTATCAAACAATTCGATGCCTTTCTACTATGGCTAAAAGCCTAAAATAGTTGCTTTCAAACAAGCTATGGATGCTTGGAAAAAATCTATCAAAGCATAATAGTAAGGAATAGCATAGACAAGGTAGTGAACTATTTCAAAAAATACCTCAAAGAAATGTGGTCTCATGGTGATCGAATTCCATGACAATGCATAGCAATTTGCTTGTCATGGCATTCGTTATGGCATTCCATCACCTTTTCTATAGTACCTTTTCAAATAGTTCACTATCTTTTCTATGCTACCACATTTTTCATCCATGTATACCAAAGCATTTTATCAAACAGTTCAACACCTTCATGCTATGGCTAAAAATTAAAAACCTCAAATAGGTGCTTTCGAACAAGCTATGGATGCTTGGAAAAAAACTACCAAAGCATAATAGTAAGCAATAACATAGACAAGGCAGTGAATTGTTTGAAAAAATGCCTAAAAGAAATGCAGTGTCACAATGATGGAATGCCATGAAAATCCATAGCAATTTGCTTGTCATGGCATTCGTCATGGCATTCCATCACCATTAGACTACATGTGTTTGAGACATTTTTTTCAAGCAGTTCATTGCCTTGTCTATGCTACTGCATTTTTCATACATGTCTACCAAAGCATTTTATCAAACAGTTTGTTGCCTTACTGCTATGGCTAAAAGCCTAAAACAGGTGCTTTCAAACAAGCTATGGATCCTTGGAAAAATCTATCAAAGCATAATAGTAAGAAATAGCATAGACAAGGCAGTGAATTGTTTTAAAAAATGCCTCAAAGAAATGTTATCTGATGGTGATGGAATTCCATGACAATCCATAGTAGTTTTCCTGTCATGACATTCGTTATGGCATTCCATAAACTTTTATATAGTACTTTTTCAAATAGTTCACTACCTTTTCTATGCTACCACATTTTTCATACATGTCTACCAAAGCATTTTATCAAACAGTTCAATGCCTTCATGCTATGGCTAAAAATTAAAAGCCTCAAACAGGTGCTTTTGAACAAGCTATGGATGCTTGGAAAAAATCTACCAAAGCATAATAGTAAACAATAACATAGACAAGGCAGTGAATTGTTTGAAAAAATGCCTAAAAGAAATACAGTCTCATTGTGATTGAATTCCATGACAATCCATAGCAATTTCCTTGTTATGGCATTCGTCATGGCATTCCATCACCATGAGACTACATTTGTTTGAGACATTTTTTCAAGCAGTTCACTGCCTTGTCTATGATACAGCATTTTCATACATGTCTACCAAAGCATTTTATCAAATAGTTCATTACCTTGCTGCTATGGCCAAAAATCTAAAACAGGTGCTTTCAAACAAGCTATGGATGCTTGGAAAAAAGCTATCAAAGCATAATAGAAAGCAATAACATAGACAAGGCAGTGAACTGTTTGAAAAAATTCCTAAAAGAAAGGTGGTCTCATGGTGATGGAATGCCATGGCAATCCATAGCAATTTGCTTGTCATGGCATTCGTTATGGCATTCCATCACCTTTTCTATAGTACCTTTTCAAATAGTTCACTACCTTTTCTATGCTACCACATTTTTCATAGATGTCTACCAAAGAATTTTATCAAACAATTCAACACCTTCATGCTATGGCTAAAAAGTAAAAACCTTAAAAAGGTGCTTTCGAACAAGCTATGGATGCTTGGAAAAAATCTACCAAAGCATAATAGTAAGCAATAACATAGACAAGGCATTGAATTGTTTGAAAAAATGCCTAAAACAAATGCAGTCTCACGGTGATGGAATGCCACGACAATCCATAGCAATTTACTTGTCATGGCATTTGTCATGGCATTCCATCACCATGAGACTACATTTGTTTGAGACATTTTTTTCAAGCAGTTCACTGCCTTGTCTATGCTACTAAATTTTTCATACATGTCTACCAAAGCATTTTATCAAACAATTTGTTGCCTTGTTGCTATTGCTAAAAGCCTAAAACAGGTGCTTTCAAACAAGCTATGGATGCTTGAAAAAAATCTATCAAAGCATAATAGTAGGCAATAGCATAGACAAGGCAGTGAACTGTTTCAAAAAATAACTCAAAGAAATGTGGTCTCATGGTGATCGAATGCCATGATATTCCATAGAAATTTGCTTGTCATGGCATTCCATCACCTTTTCTATCGTAGCTTTCCAAATAGTTCACTACCTTTTTTATGCTACCACATTTTTCATACATGTCTACCAAAGCATTTTATGAAACAGTTGAGCACCTTCATGCTATGGCTAAAAATTAAAAACCTCAAACAAGTGCTTTCGAACAAGCTACGGATGCATGGAAAACATCTACCAAAGCATAATAGTAAGCAATAACATAGACAAGGTAGTGAATTGTTTGAATAAATGCCTAAAAGAAATGTAGTCTCACGTTGATGGAATGCCATGAAAATCCAGAGAAATTTGCTTGTCATGGCATTCGTCATGGCATTCGATCACCATGAGACTACATTTGTTTGAGACATTTTCTTCAAGCAATTCATTACCTTCTCTATGCTACTGCATTTTTCATACATGTCTACCAAAGCATTTTATCAAATAGTTCATTGCCTTGCTGCTATGGCTAAAAGCCAAAAACAAGTGCTTTCAAACAAGCTATGGATGCTTGGAAAAAATCTATCAAAGCATAATAGTAAGCAATAGCATAGAAAAGGCAGTGAACTATTTGAAAAAATTCCTCAAAGAAATGTGGTCTCATGCTGATGGAATGCCATGAAAATCCATAGCAATTTGCTTGTGATGGGATTCATTATGGCATTCCATCACCTTTTCTATAGTACCTTTTCAAATAGTTCACTACCTTTTCTATGCTACCACATTTTTCATACATTTCTACCAAAGCATTTTATCAAACAGTTCAACACCTTCATGCTATCGCTAAAAAGTAAACACCTCAAACAGGTGCTTTCGAACAAGCTATGGATGCTTTGAAAAAATCTACAAAAGCATAATAGTAAGCAATAAAATAGACAAGGCAGTGAATTATTTGAAAATTTTCCTAAAAGAAATGCAGTCTCACAGTGATGGAATTCCATGACAATCCATAGCAATTTGCTTGTCATGGAATTCATCATGGCATTCCATCACCATGAGACTACATTTGTTTGAGACATTTTTTTCAATCCGTTCACTGCCTTGTCTATGCTATTGCATTTTTCATACATGTCTAATAGAGCATTCTATCAAATAGTTCGTTGCCTTGCCGCTATGGCTAAAACCCTAAAACAGGTGCTTTCAAACTAGCTATAGATTTTTTGAAAAAATCTATCAAAGCATAATAGTAAGGAATAGCATAGCCAAGGCAGTGAACTATTTCAAAAAATTCCTCAAAGAAATGTGGTCTCATGGTGATGGAATTCCATGACAATCCATAGTAATTTGCTTCTAATGGCATTCATTATGGCATTCCATCACCTTTTTTATAGTACCTTTTCAAATAGTTCACTACCTTTACTATGCTACCACATTTTTCATACATGTCTACCAAAGCATTTTATCAAACAGTTCAATGCCTTCATGCTATGGCTAAAAAGTAAAAACCTCAAATAGGTGCTTTCGAACAAGCTATGGATGCTTGAAAAAAATCTACCAAAGAAAGCAATAGTAAAGCAATAACATAGACAAGGCGATTGAATTGTTTGAAAATCACATAAAGCTGAAATAACGATCTCCACGATGATGGAATGCCATGACAATCACATAACGGGCTTTTCTGTATCATGGCATTAAATCATAGCATTCCATCACCATGAGACGGCTACATTTGTTTGAGACTTTTTTCAAAGCGGAGTTCCTTGCCCTTGTCTATCTCTTGCATTTTCATACACATGTATCTGCAAGCATTTTTATCAAGCGGTTGGAACGCACGCTAGCGCTTTGTAGTAAGAGGCCCACAAAAGATTATGCTTTCAAACAAGCTATGGATGCTTGGATGAAAATCTATCCGCGACATAATAGTAATCAATAGCATAAACAAGGTAGTGAACTATTTCAAAATGCCTCCAAATAAATGTAGTCTCTTAAGGGGATAGATTGCCGCGACAATCCATAACAATTTGCTTACATCGCTGGCGACCGTTATGGAATTCCATCACCTTTTTCTATAGTACGCTTTCCAGGCGTTCACTACCTTTTCTATGCTGCCATATTTCTCTTATCAGTTTCAATCAAAATCAGTAAATCCGCGGTGATGGAATGGCATGACAATCCATAGCAATTTTCTTGTGATGACATTCGTCATGATATTCCATCACCATGAGACTATATTTGTTTGAGACATTTTTTTCAAGTAGTTCACTGCCTTGTCTATGCTAATGCATTTTTCATACATGTCTACCAAAGCATTTTATCAAACAGTTCGTTGCCTTGCTGCTATGGCTAAAATCCTAAAACAGGTGCTTTCAAACAAGCTATGGATGCTTGGAAAAAATCTATCAAATCATAATAGTAAGCAATAGCATAGACAAGGCAATGAAGTGTTTCAAAAAATTCCTTAAAGAAATGTGGTCTCATGGTGACGGAATTCCATGAGAATCCATAGCAATTTGCTTGTCATGGCATTCGTTATGGCATTCCATCACCTTTTCTATAGTACCCTTTCAAATAGTTCACTACCTTTTCTATGCTACCACATTTTTCATACATGTCTACCAAAGAATTTTATCAAACAGTTCAACGCCTTCATGCTATGCCTAAAAAGTAAAAACCTCAAATAGGTGCTTTCAAACAAGCTATGGATGGTTGGAAAAAATCTACCAAAGCATAATAGTAGGCAATAACATAGACAAGGTAGTGAATTGTTTAAGAAAATGCCTAAAATAAATGCAGTCTCACGGTGATGGAATGCCATGACAATCCATAGCAATTTGCTTGTCATGGCATTCGTCATGGCATTCCATCACCATGAGACCACGTTTGTTTGAGACATTTTTTTCAAGCAGTTCCCTTCCTTGTCTATGCTACTGCATTTTTCATACATGTCTACCAAAGCATTTTATCAAACAGTTCATTTCCTTGCTGCTATGGCTAAAATCCTAAAATAGGTGCTTTCAAACAAGCTATGGATGCTTGGAAAAATCTATCAAAGCATAATAGTAAGCAATAGCATAGACAAGGCAGTGAACTATTTCAAAAAATGCCTTAAAGAAATGTGGTCTCATGGTAATGGAATGCCATGACAATCCATAGCAATTTGCTTTTCATGGCATTCGTTATGGCATTCCATCACCTTTTCTATAGTACCTTTTCAAATAGTTCACTACCTTTTATATGCTACCACATTTTTCATACATGTCTATTGAAGCATTTTATCAAACAGTTCAATGCCTTCATGCTATTGCTAAAAAGTTAAAACCTCTAACAAGTGCTTTCAAACAAGCTATGGATGCTTGGAAAACATCTACCAAAGCATAATAGTAAGCAATAACATAGATAAGGCAGTGAATTTTTGAAAAAATGCCTAAAAGAAATGCAGTCTCACGGTGATGGAATGCCATGACAATCCATAGAAATTTGATTGTCATGGCATTCGTCATGGCATTCCATCACCATGAGACTACATTTGTTTGAGACATTTTCTTCAAGCAGTTCATTGCCTTCTCTATGCTACTGCATTTTTCATACATGTCTACCAAAGCATTTTACCAAACAGTTTGTTGCCTTGCTGCTATGGCTAAAAGCCAAAAACAGGTGCTTTCAAACAAGCTATGGATGCTTGGAAAAAATATATCATAGCATAATAGTAAGCAACAACATAGACAAGGCAGTGAATTGTTTCAAAAAATGCCTCAAAGAAATGTGGTCTCATGGTGATGGAATTCCATGACAATCCATAGCAATTTTCTTGTCATGGAATTCGTTATGGCATTCCATCACCTTTTCTATAGTACCTTTTCAAATAGTTCACTACCTTTTCTATGATACCATATTTTTCATACATGTCTACCAAAGCATTTTATCAAACAGTTCAATGCCTTCATGATATGGCTAAAAAGTAAAAACCTCAAATAGATGCTTTCGAACAAGCTATGGATGCTTAGAAAAAATCTACCAAAGCATAATAGTAAGTAATAACATAGACAAGGCAATGAATTGTTTAGAATAAAATGCCTAAAAGCAATGCAGTCTCATGGTGATGGAATTCCATGACAATCCATAGCAATTTGCTTGTCATGGCATTCGTCATGGCATTCAATCACCATGAGACTACATTTGTTTGAGACATTTTTTTCTAGCAGTTCACTGCCTTGTCTATGCTACTGCATTTTTCATACATGTCTACCAAAGCATTTTATCAAACAGTTCATTGCCTTGCTGCTATGGCTAAAATCTGAAAATAGGTGCTTTCAAACAATCTATGGATGCTTGGAAAAAATCTATCAAAGCATAAAAGTAAGCAACAAGGCATGGTCTCATGGCATTTTTTGTGCGAAAATCAACTCAATTTTATTCACATTTTTTTGCAGATTTTAAATATGGTTTTTTGGTGATTTTTAGGTTTGAAACGGAAAAAAATCATTGACCAAAAATTCAATGATTTTTTCAAAAAATCAGGGAAAAAATCATCCAGCCTGTAGTTTTTATAAAAATTGTGATTAATTGGGATTTTTTGCAGTTTTATGCTTCTATATCACATACCTTCGTTGGCCCGGTGGTGTCTTTCCTTTTTTCTTTTCAGCCTTCTCCTTTCCATCAGACACCAAGTCCTTCCACTCCCTCTTCGGAATCATGGGGGGATACTTGTACTTTTGTTCTTCTCTAAATGTGACCTATATTGTTCCCTCGCATACTTTAGATAGGTACCAACTTTCTTAAGGACCTTGGTTCAGTTGATTGTTTTATCACCGAAAAACACAACTAAACGGTTAATGAGCTCATCTTTTAAATCTTCATTTTGGGAATTCCACCGTGTACGTATGGTTGGCCTAAAGAGCTCCAATGTAATATCACTTATATGTTTATAGAAAACATCATTTCCTACAAAATGATCATGGGATCAATAGTCTAAAAAGAATGATCAATAAGTAAATTTCAATTGAATTATATAGAATAATAATTAAAACATTTTAAAGTACCTGAGACCTTCTCTATCTTTATGGGAACAAAATCCTCGGTCACCACAAGTGTGACCGGCAATGTTCCCGTACTAGTAATACGAGAAGATCCAAGAAATGCTGCTAAAACATCACTAGTACTAGTGGCCTCTGCATCCCTAGGTACATGTCATGATGCATGTTCTGGTATGTGTTCGCTGCCAGAGGGTGCATTAACGGATGCCTGCATGGTATGTGTTGCTGACATTTCATATGACAATATAGGCACAGATGATGGGGTCAGATAATGTGATGTATGCGTAGGAAGATCAAGATGGACACTTGTACCAACCCTTACTCCTCGGGAAGCACTTGCAGTACCCTGATCATGGCCAAGAGCATCACGAGGAGGCAAATAACCCTATAAAAACAACACATATATTAGTTCATAAAATAAAAGAGTACAAAATATAAAACCATGAATGAACCTATGTTATAATTAAAGACCTCATGACAACTTACTTGCAAGTTTTGTAATCTCTCTGTCAATACTTTAACCCTCTCTCTTATCTCATCTGTTTGAGGCATTTTGAACATCAATTGAGTCATTTCTTCGTTGCATTTTTTCATGAGCTTCTTTATCGTATCGAAAGGGTTTGTTGAATAAGCCATGTCATCATTAGAAAATATTGACTGCACCTCACTATTGATGCTCTCCTCTACTGCTGGTGCCTTTCCCCGATCAATCAACTGCAACAAGAATATTAAAAACATTATCAAAATTAACCCAAAAAACTTATGAAAAAACATAATAATAAAACATTTTTCTCATATCTAATTTGTACAATTACAATGAGATAAACTTGTCGGGTAGAAGTGCTTAAAGATACATCGCGATCTGTACTCTAGGCCAAAGCCTTCTCCATACGATCAATGTCCCCCTATGATAAAAATTAAATATAAAAAAACATTACCAAAATGAAACCAATAGGCTTATGAAAAAAAACATAAGAATAAAATGGTATATTGGAGTCATTAATTGGAGGTTGGGTAAAATGGTACATAGTACCTACCACCCCCATAGTAACTGTGTTTGTAACTAAGCAATTCAAATTTTAATCGATTAGAAACTCTTCCCCTGCAGTTATTGATTTTATCGCACATAAAAAATACATGGTTTCCCTCGTGCACCTCAAATATGCAATTAGGTTGCTTATTTGTTGACCCAGGTCGTGTACTGTTTATAAACCCTGCAATATTCCCTGATGCTTTTGGCCTTCCGTCAATGTACATAGCCACTCCTTTATTTTGATCCTTATCTTTTAGTTGTATAAAATTTAGCGGCGTGCATACCTATGCATACTTTGTGTATATTGAACCAGCTGCATCCAATCAATGTAATTGTAATAGGGTCTGACATACTCCATCAATTCAGTAACTTTTTTGTGATAGACCTTTATGCCATCCATGCAAAATAGGCCCAAAGCATGTAATGATAATGGTGCTATGCAATATATCCTCTTATTGACACAAAAATTGAACATTGGAGGAAGTTCATGAGTACCCATTGTTTTGTGTAGATCATTTCGTACCTCAAAGGGGCACCTCGATGTCACCTATGCTCTCATCATCATAGAGCATGACCCCAACCGGCAAGAAAAAATTCCATGTGAACATGAGATTTTTCTTCCTAATCTTTTTGACCTCTGGTTGATCTCCCTCTTTTAGACACCATTACGTAATCGCTTTCCTCTTCTCTTCTTGAATTTCCCTCGCTCGAGGAAGACAAATCTGACAAATACCTATTTGGTGGTACCTGCACTCATAAGGATGTTGGATGAAATTCTTTCATGGTGATGTGATCCCAAGGTGACATTATGATTAATCTATCATTTCATCGCTAGAATTTCACAGGTTATAAGGTAATCAAGTCTTGATAGATTACAAGCTATTGTTACTACCGTCCAAATGTGTCCATCACAAATCAAATCTACTTAACATTTTAACTCTCAAACTTTGTAACAAGTGTTAAATGTGACTATGGTCCACCAGTTACACAACCAAGGCCTCAAATGTATTCTCTAATTGTAATCAAAGGACTTTTTCTCTTCGTTCAAGTAAATAAACTTGAAGGGAAACACCACCAAGTGGTTTATTGGACACCTACATGACTAAAAATAGAAGCAAATTAACATTTGATTTCCATATGTCTAAGTGGTTAACAGGGAGGGAGTGTGTACTAGGCCTGGTTAAGTTATCATAAGTTTACACTTTTAGCAATAAATTTTTTAAAGTGCATATTCAATCTTCCTATGTCTAATTACTTCAGAGGATATTTTTGGTATGTTTTAAGGTAGGATGATTGATGAAAGGCAAAGACTAGCCTTTCTCCATGGTATCCGGTACACATAGCGGCCGGTCTTTATAAATGGGTTGGACACTAGATTTAAAGAACTTAGCTAGGAATTATTCATTTAACCTAGGTTTTCTCATAATGCCATCATAGGAAAAGTATGATCAAATTCTTCTATTATGAAGAATTGGTCTATGTGCCTCTAGTAATCACTATAAATGTTTGTAAGGATAAAATGACTAATTGCATCAAGTAGGAAAGAATCAACTTTGAGTTCTTCAAAGATTATATTCCTCTATTCATAATTTTTAAGGGTTGTGTGTGGAGGAGGTTATCACTACCAAGAAGGGAGGAGACCTTTCCTTGTATTCTTTATAATTTTCATTATTCTTATTTATTTTACACTTACATTTACAAATACACATACATATGCATTTACTGTTTTTATTTATTTCTCATGTAGTTTAATAGTTTGATCGTTTCATAAATATATGTGTTGAATACTTCTAGAATTTCAATTACATTAATTTATGGATATGTTTGTATCTATAACACTACAAAACCATGCTCTTTAAATTTTTACTTGCATTTAAAATACACATTTATATACATAGATATAGATTTATTTAATGATAATATTTGCATTTTTATTGATTTCTAGGAGGCATCCGAAGAGTAATTTCATTTACATTTACATTTAAAAATACATATACATACATATATATGTGTGTGTGTGTGCGTATGTATATCATTTATATTCAGTGTTCAGAAACAACCCATTAGGTCTGCACATGGATAAAAATTCATAAAATCATATCTCCATACATGTTTTGTTGAAACCTATGCCCTATTCATGCATCCTACAATTACAAGAGTATCCACGGGGCCTCTTACACAAGCTACAGTAATCACAAAAAGTTTAAGAGCCACTTTATATCATGTTTGGACTACAAAACCCTAAAAAATAGGGTAACTCAGATTATGATTTGTTGGTGAGTTGTATGG
>VDFB02163120.1:0-41268 GCA_007258455.2 Sequoia sempervirens
GATATATGGATCCAAAGCAGATGACGTGGGTGGAGGGACAGAAGAACCCAAGATGGATGGAGTAGATGAATTGTGGGAGATGGTGGATGGAGGGATGGAAGGACCCAAAATGGATGGAGTGGATGAAGGAGGAATATGGATGGTGGTTTTGAGATGATACAATGAAGGAGGAGGGATGGTAACATATGATCTGATGGAGTGATGGGAAGAGCCTATATTTCTTTTGTAAGAGGCTCGTTGAGGATGTCTAGAGGTTGTAGCAACATCTTTAGATTGTGAGTCTTGGGAAATAGGTCCAAGACCTTGCATACAGATTTGTTCTTTGACTTGGATGGGCTCTAAAATACCTTGCTCACGAAGACCTAAAATTTTTCCTTGATAGTTCATGTTCTTGAGCATGATATCCATGATAGGATTTGTGTTATTCTAAAAACATGATGCGAGTCCATTATTAGGTGGAGGATGATGGGTGGTATATATACTATGTTTTTCTTCTGCGAGGAGGCCACCATGGAAGAATGTGAGAGTACCAAGGGGATATGCAAGTGGTGTGGGGATGGTAGTTTTAGGCGGTGATGGGGGATCATGAGAGGGAGATGATGGGATAGCAACATTTGGATGGGTGGTATCAAGAGAGGGATTAGGGGATATGATAGGATCTAGATTTGTGGTAGCGAGCTCATGCAATGGAGATGGAGATGGAGTGGTGGAATCTTGAATGACAAGGGGATCATGGAATGGGATGGATGGGGGACTATGATCTTGAGATGGACTAGATGGGATGGTAGGATCTTGATCTAGAGAAGGGGATATGTTGCCATGCTTTGGATTAGGCTCTTGGCATGACTCATTGTGTGCAAGAGGCATGATAATGGAAGAATATTGGATGCACTCCACAAGTGGGGGAGATGGAAGGATGGAGGATTCATGAAGCTTAAATGAATGGATTTTAGTGGATTGGATTTGGGTGTCGTCAATGGGTTCAACAACTCTCAGAGTAGGGGGTGGGTGTTGAATGGATTTGATAGATGTGATGGTAGGAGATGGGGGCTCAATGGATTTGGTGGGTGTGATGGTTTCGATGGTGTGAGTTGTGCTAGGGGTGGTATCATCAATGATAGGTGTTGGGTGGAGAAGGGTCTCTTCAGTAATGACCGTGGATGATTGGTTGGGATGACATGATTCCACAACTTCAAGGTGTGGAGTGGGAGATGTATTCTTTGTTATAAGTCCTTGGAGAACTTTCAGAGTGAGAAACTTGAATACTTTAGGTTGAGATGGCATGGTAGGAGTGGATGAAGGATTATGGATTGGTAGACTAGGATTAGATGGGGGAATGGGATTAGATGCAAGACTAGGAATAGATGGGGGATTAAGATTAGATGAAGGGTTAAGATGGGGGTATTGGAATGGTGAATTAGGACACGAGAATGTGGATGGTGGATTGTAGTAAGGATATTGGGATGGTGGATTAGGATGTGAAGATTGAGATGGTGGATTGAGATAGGGAAATGTGGATGTTAGATTAGGATAAGAAGATGTGGATGTTAGAGTAGGATAAGTTGATGTGGATATTGGATTAGGATAGGAAGGTGTGAATGTAGGATTAGGGTGAGCAGATTGGTATGGAAGATTAGGGTAGTGGGTATATGCAGATGAAGGATTAAGATAGGAGGATGTGAACTGGGGATTAGGATAGGGGTATTGTGAAGGTAGACTAGGATAAGAGGATGCAGGTTTTGGATAAGAGGATGATGTAGATGGAGGATATGAAGGATATGATGGATATCCCTTGTCAAAGGTAGCATAAGGAGCATGATTAGGCATGGATGAAGACATAATGGGATAACTCAAAGGGGTGATTGGATTTTGGAAAGTGGGTGGAGAAAGTTTACTAGCGATGACAACGTCAAGGGGATCTATGTCATATACCTCTTGATTGACAAGACTTTCATTATTGTCATCAACGTAATTAGGGTTTACCTTGACTACTATTGATGGAGGATAAGGGTTCATGATGATGAAAGGACAACAAGGAAGGATCAAATATTTTGGAATGGACTAAAGCTCAAATTGGGATTTAAGTCAAGCTCAAATCAGGATTGGATTAAAGCTCAGATTAGGATGATTGGATGATGCGATGGGATTGATTTTGACGATTGACACTGAATCTACTTCGAGATGGAAGTAGATTGATTGGGTTGAAGGTGATTGGATAGGGATGCGATTGGATTGGATTGGATTGGATTGATCGATGGTTGATAAGACCAATTGATGGATCAGATAGGATGATGGAAATGATTCTAAACCTCGTTTAGAGATTATCCTAGGTGACTTAGGATGTTGATTGATCGGATTAAAGGATAAAAGGATGATTGCGGCACTTAATCGACTTTGAGATTGAAAATGGATTGATTGGGCCAATGATAATGATTAACTTAGGACATATGAAAATCCTAAGCAAATTTTGATGATGACAAGATCAAACACTTTGGTCAATTTGGATAATCAGTTGAGATGAAGTTCAAAGGATTTGGATGGGGAAAATGATGATTTGATTGAAGAAATGGATGATAGAAATGGACAAACGACTGCTTAGAACGAGAGAAGGAGGTTCAAAATAGATGAAAGATTACTCAGCATGAGTAAATAGATGACCAAGAGGGATGACCGACTACTCAAAATGAGTAAATGACTACTCACAACAAATGAATGATTCTCAGAACGAGAAGATGAAGGTTTGGAATAGATGAAAGATTACTCAAAATGAGTAGGTGATGAATCGAGATTGTTGAAGGAGAGTTCGAAATGATTGAAGGAGTTTTCAAATGGATGAATGTTTACTCAGAATGAGTAAACAGATGATGGAAATGACTAAACGAGAATTTGAAATGATAGAAGGAGGTTTGAAATAGATGAATGTTTACTTGGAATGAGTGTGGATCTAAAATAGTGACAGTTGAAGGCAAAAGGGGTTAAAAGCGGATGACGTTGCCAGAATGGTAAGGTGATCGAATATTGAACAAAAACTGAAAATGATACAAGGAGGTATGAAATGGATGGATAACACTCAAAATACGATAACGGATGATCAATAATAAAATGAGTTAAAATGATGAGGTACCAAAGTGGATGTGAGGCGTTTACTCAGGCATAGTAAATAAATAGGCAGAATGACAAAGCGAGGTTCAAATGATGAAGAAATTGTCGTTGGTGAATGTTTACTTGGGCAGAGTAAAAAGGATGATCGGACGAATGAAAGTTTGGAATGACAGAATTGAAATGGTGGATATTTTCGAAACTAAGTAAAAAAATGGTTGGAATGGTTCAAAAGGTTTGAGATGACCGGGTAAGGTTTGAAGCCAGGTAAGATATTTTACATAGAGATAGATCGCGATTGATCAAAAAGAGGAACGCGTAACCGGAATGGTGGATGAAAGATCAAAATAGATGATTGCGAACAGTAAAAATGATCTAGGAACGAGCTACTACCAGAAATGGTAACTGGTAGAGCCGGAGTGACTCTCGAGAAGAAGATGACTCAAAAAGCAGATGACCAGATTACTCAAAGCTTGAGTAGATGGAATTTGATCAAAGCAAGGTGAACAAATATTTAAAAATGAATAGATAAGATACTTGGGTGGGAGATACTAAAATGGATGAAGTTTTGGTGAGCAAATTGAAAGATGGAGAAAGGATCTTAAGATTTTGTTTTTGTTACTTGGAATACAAACTACTATGAATGGACTAAAAAACCCCGTTAGAGATTTTAGTTATTTCCAGGATTGGTTAGATTAAAGTGATTAGGATTGGATTGAAGCCACAATTTTTAGAATAATATAGGATTGATTCTACACCAAGTTTTGGGGTTTAAAGGACGTAAGGTGTTGACAATCATTTTTTTTTAGATTTGGCAATTTTCAAAAATTATCAAATTTTGCCATTTTAGGAAACTTCACGGACATACTTTTGAGAGTCCATTTTTTTCCCAAAAAAACCCCAAAACTAAGATAGGATGAATTTCAACATCCCAGCTTAGATGTATATGCACTTGAGTTATTAAGTAGTTTTTAAGTAACACACATTTTGATTTGGGGTCAAGATGAAAGTTTGGGGCTCAAAATGTAGGCGATAGGGGTCAGGTATTGAGGCGATTAAGTCCTGCATAACATTGCAACCACCCATAAAATTTCAGCTCAAACTAACACTTGAGTCAAAAGTTATGGCCTTTGGAAGTTTTGGCATAAAAATCAAAACTCTCGAAATAAAGTCTAGGCGATTGGGATGGATGATTTGATGATGGATATGGACTTTAATAATGTTCTAAGTAGCACTTATATGATTTTGGTGATGAAAAAATGACTTACAGAACAGTGTTGATTATAGGCAAACAAGTGCTTGAAACGGTTGAACGAAGGGTGGAATGATGAAACAGATGATAAAACTAACTGGTCAAGGGTCAGGTCCACCTGTCCAGAGGTCAGGTTCGCCTGTGGAGGGCGGGTCTGCCTGTCAGACAAAATCTGGTCAAAATTGGCCAAAATAGGCTGGAAAAGGCTGGTTAAGAGGTTAGGTCCGCCCTTGGGATGGGTCAAGTCTGCCCCTGGAGGGAAGATCTGCTTATCTAGAGGTCAAGTCCACCTTTCCAAAGGTCATGTCCACCTATGGAGGGCAGGTCCGCTTGTCGGACAAAAGATTGTCAAAATTGGCCAAAATAGGCTGAAAAGGGTTGATTCAGAGGTCAGGTCCACCCCTGGAGGGCAGGTCCGCCTGTGGAGGGTGGGTCCACTTATTGGAAAAAAGTTGGTCAAAATTGGCCAAAATAAGCTGGAAAGGGCTGGTTCAGAGGTCAGGTCCACTCTTGGGATGGGTCAGGTCTGCCCCTAGAGGCTAGGTCCACCCCTGGCTAGGCAAGTCCGCCCCTAGGTGAAAACAGTCAAAAAATAATTAGTTGGGTGCACGAAACGAGGAGATGGATGCTCATAATGGATGGAAGAGTGCTTGAAATATATGAATGACTCTCAAAACAAGGGGAGGAAGATTCAAAATAGATGAATGAGTACTCAAAATGAGTGAACAAGTGCTCAGAACAGATGAATGAGTAATCAGAACGAGTAAATGGTGACTCAGAATGGATGAAGGACTCTTGGAATGAGGAGATAGAGGTTTAGAATGGATGAATGTTTACTCAGAACGAGTAAATGAGATGACAAAATGGGGGTTTGAAATGATAGGACAAGGTTCAAAATGGATAAATGTTTACTCGAAACAAGTAAACAAATGATTAGAATGACTGAACAGGAGTTTGGAATGATGAAACAGGATGTGAAATAGATGAAAATTCAGTTAGAATGAGTAAATGAATGATCGAAATGGTAGAATGAGATTTCAAGACAATAGATGAAGGTTTGAAAATGGATGAACGTTCACTCGAAATGAGTAAATGAATGATTTAAATGGAAAAATGAGAGTTTAAGACAATTGACGAGGGTTTGAAATAGGTGAACATTTACTCAGAATGAGGAAATGAGTGATCGAAATGGTGAAATGAATAGGAAAAATGATGAAATGGGTGTCTAGAATGATGAAATGGATGATAAAACTGATTGGTCAAGGGTTAGGTCTACCCCTGGGATGGGTCAGGTCTGCCTGTCTAGAAAAAGTTGGTCAAAATTATAAAAAAGGTTGAAAAGGGGTTGGTTTAGAGGTCAGGTCCACCCCTGGAGCAGGTCAGGTCCACCCCTCAAGGACGAGTCTGCCCCTAGATAGGTCTAAACTTGACTTTTGGAAAAAAGACTAAGACAAAGGACCCAAAACACAAGAAGCATCAATCAAAGGATACAACTGACTCAACTGAACAAAGAATTACTAGTTTCACACAAAGAAGATAGTTCAAACAACACAATCCTAAGACTAGTAGAAAGGGGTATGGCTGACAAAGTATTCTATTCTAGGATGAACATGGTTGGTAAAGAGTCTTTGATATACGCCCAGTATGTGAGACTCAAACTGTGAACACCAACCTGTTACAAGCATGATTCAGGAACCTTAACAAGATACTAGAGGCTTAGACCAATTCTTCACATCATCTTGACGCTTCGCCAATTACAACATGGTTGGATTGAGGTATAACTTTCACTCTCCCCCCTTTATATACCTTGCCAGTATGCATGGTTGGGATCATCCCTTGGGGTGATAAAATCCCCAAGCAGGTCCGCTAATAAAAAAAAGGGAGATGCAAAAACTTGGTAAGCTACGATTTCTCATCACCTAGGATCGCCAAATGGTGCAAGGGGATTGGATACGTCAAATAGCTTACCAATAAACATGACAAACAAGATTAATTGACATCCCTAGTTAAACTATATTCCTATGTTATCCAAAACAACAAGTATCAATTGATACATAAATAACCCTGCAAGAAAAAATTGTTAGCTATTTTTCTCCTTGTTGCTTGCCAAATGTTGATTAGATGCTTGCACAGACACAAACAAGACACGTTAGGGGGTTATAAACACTTAAAACAGCCTAAAAAAGTGCTAAGAACTGAAATTTCACCTTTTGAAAAAAACTATCCAGGTCAGGTCCGCCTGTTTGGAGGGTAGATCCACCTGTTTGGAGGTCAGGTCCGCCCCTCTATGAAAAATTTGCAAAAAATTTTTTTTGGAGTCTTTGGAGGGCAGGTCCGCCCTTGGAGGTTAGGTCCTCCTGTTTGTCAGGTTAGGTCTACCCCTCGAGGTTAGGTCCTCCTATTTGCAACCTACACCTGCAAAAAGTGAAAAAATATAACAAATGTGAAAGATACAGACCCATTTGTGGGTCCTACCGAGCGTGTGAGAAATGTGAGCGAGTGAAAATAGGCATTAGAAAATGAGCAGCAAATAAAAGAGTGCAAACAACAAATATAAACACTCTACACCTCAAGATTGGCCTAGTTGGATTCAAAAACAAAGTAAAGATAACAAATGAAATTGATTTACCTTGTCTTGAATTGATCCTTTGGTTGGCCCTTGATTTTTGATGTTATGTATACTCCTTGGATGGAAGAAGATGCAAGTGTGGGATGCAAGATGGATGAAAAATATGTGCGAATGGATGTAAATGCAAGTATTTTGGCTAAGTATGGCTTGAATGAAAAATTTGTAAGAGTTTGTTTAGCACAATGATCTCTTAAAATGAGAGAAAAGAGGGGGTATTTATAGAGAATTTTGAACTCTCTAGAGAAATGGACAGTTGAGATTAAACCAAAAAGACCAAGATGTAGGGCCATAGTGAGTTGAGAACTCACAAGTCCTCACATTTTGACATGTGGCATGTGAAGTGGCTTGGAAAAGATGATGTGTAAATGAGGTGGAAGGAGAGTACATGACATGGAGGAACTACATAGTACCTTGGGATTTGGACAAGATCTCCTCATAAAGGAGGTTCCCATGTGGGTGAGAGGACATGTGAGGAATTAAAAATTCTTCAAATATCCACATGGGAATGCAAGAAAGAATTTAAAATTCTTTGAAATGCATTGGGGGATTAAATGTGAATTAAAAATTCACATGGGAAAAGTGGGTGCCTTCTCCAAAAGGAGAAGTATTTAATAGGGTTGACTTAGGACACATTCCATAAATGATATGGAGATTAGGTTGACCTAATTAAGTGATTAAGGTTGTGCAAGCACCCGATTAGAAAAATTAATGACATATTAAAAGAAAGTGGGAGATTAAGAAGAGTTCACATGTGGCTTGATGTGACAAGTCAAGATCACATGGGGAAGAGAAAAATGAATTTAATATTCCTTGGAAGGATAAAATGAATTAAAAATTCCTTAAGAGGTTAATTAGGCTAGTTAATGAGGTTAAGGAGGTTGGGTGGATAAAGAGAGATTAGAGGCCAACAAAATTGGGATGTGACACATAATCAAGGATTAAGCATGCGTAGCCTAATAATGAATTAGAAGATGGATTAAGGTTAAGATGAAAATGATGGAGGTAAAATATTGGAATGATAAATGTCCTGGCTTTAACTGAATTCTGACTGATAGAAAGGAGGATTAAAGAGATAGGTATTTATTTATTAATTCGTACTTAAGGGATTTGGAAGTGGATATTAATTAAATAATAGCGATGTTACTTAATTAATGCAAATAAGGGGATGCTTAGACGAAAGGGGATAAATTTGGATAAATTAAGTGTCCAAATTTAGGTGTCTACAATTACAATGAGCATTAAAAAATGATTTTAATTCCCCAAGTTGATGCTTCCCTCCAATTTTCACAAGTGACGCTAGACAACAAAGGTGGTGTTGGTTAGCAAATGCGTAACTATTTTTACAAAGGAAACACTAGTGAAACATGGAAGCTGGGCTCTACAATAGACAAAGAGCATAAAGGCGACATAGCATCTGCAAAGGTGACGCTAAAAAAAGGTGACGGTCTGGTGTAAAACTACAAAACCATAGTCAATAGGGGGATCAAAGGCGGCGATGTATCAAAAGCGATGTGACAAAGAACAATGATAGTGACATAGTGCATCAAAAATGGTGTTGAAAGAAAAGGGGGTGAAAAATGTTCCTAAAATAAGCAACATGACAAGAAAAAGCGGTGCTCTAGTTACGAAAAAATGGTGTTGCCTTCATGTAGCTACAAAAAATATGATTTTTAGGAAAAAAATGTGATTTTTAGAGAAAAAATGTGATTTTTAAGAAAATAAAGTGAAATTTTAAGTGGCTAGCCCTCCTAGTGCCAAAATGTGGATGATAATATGCACCAAGCTAATAAGAGACAACACAAACAAGGTTAGTCATTCAAATAAGCACAAACACCATCCCCCATGGAATTATTGATCAAACAAAGATGAAAAGATCAAACAAAAGCATAAAAGAAAGCAAATGAAAACATACTAACAAACTAAATAGATCAAACCTCCATCCCATAGGGGGATTGGTGTCACTTTGATGTGGAAAGTGACCCTTTCCCAATCCCTTTGATAAGCTCCAAGACCCTTTGATGTGTAGATGATGAAAATGATGCAAAAATATAGTAAAACCAAGCTAAAATAACATGAAAATGAGTGATTGCTATGGATGAATATGCCTATAGTAAGATTGCATGAGATTTTGGATCCATATTCAATGGAGAATGCCTCTATTTATATGACTCAAGGGTTGATGAATGAGTGAAATTGGAGGATGTGGGACTAAAATGGAGACCAACAGCATTGTTACACTTGTCACAAGGCTATTGAAAACCATGGGAATGTGTGGAGCACATTTTGAAGAATGTGAAGAGTTAAGGCTAGTAGATGGATTTGTAATATAATGTAAGAGAATTGAAGACATATGGTTGAAATGTAAGAGGGACAAGGTGACATGTAAGCGCAATTAAATGCCTTTGTAAGAGGTATTTAAGACCTTATAAGAGACTTTTAAAGCCTTTTGGAGGGAAATTTATGAATGGGTTGTTGAGGGGAATATTCTAAAGAATATGCCTTTGTGAGGAAAATAGGCTATTTCGTTAATTAGAAGAAATTGTTTTCATGTACAACTTGGTTAGTTGACCATGGGTTTGCTCAACCTTGATGGGGTTAAAAGCTAGAGAAATGAGTAATGAGGATTAGGAGGAGATTAAAGTTAATTAATTCATAATTAATCAACTTGAGTGGATTAGGGGATTTATGACATTTGATAAATAATTAGATTTATTTAAACAAATGAGAGGACATTGAGACTTTAATTAAATAAATAAATTTATTTAATTAAATGTGATGAACATTAATCTAGAGAGGATGAATTAATTTGATAAAGTTAATTATTTGATTAATAGTAGAAATTGATGAATTTAACTAAATAATAAAGATTATTTAATCAATTGGTTAGTGCAAAAGTGATTTAGGAGGAAGTGATGTTAATTGATTAGAATCAGGTGCATAATATCTATCATGACTATTTAAGTGTCTACATTTTTCCCCTCTTTGAAGTGATGTATCTATTGCATTGGTTCAAGGACTAACACTGCCAAGATCAAAATTCTTTTCTTTTTTCGAATGCTCCACTATTGCCCCAGTGGAAGGAATTATGCAATTATAGAATCATAAGAGATATTAAAATCCAATTATCATCCTAACCATATGGTTCAAAAAACTGGAGCACTTTAAGTGAATACTTACAATCTTCAAGTTGCTCCTCTATTTTATATCCTTCACCACAACCTATTGTATACAAATTGTTGTTCAATCATGATTTGTTCTTCGTATTTTCCATAAAAACTAATAACTTGACTTAATTGAGAACAATAAACCTTAACCTCAACAATCCCACTAAATAATCATCAAAATGTGCTCTAAATGAAATTGACATTAGTAAGAGAAAGCTACTCTAAACCAAGCTCTAGAAATTTACCCATATTCAACTCTTCATGGATGGAATCATTTTAACTCAACATCCTTTGTGATTATATTAGAACATCCTTGAAGTCTAATTGAAGCACAATCTACATGATGGAGACAAATATTATTACACCAAAGAAATAGTTTCTCATTGTTGGAAGAAAGAAGAGGGTTCCCTTTGGGTTTGTTGTCATTGATGCCAACATTGGTTGGTAATTGACTAAGTAAACTATGTGTCTATGTTGGTCCAGTATCTTGGTCTATAAATCTTTTTAGTAAATGGGAATTCTATGAGTTTTTTGATATTTTTCTCATGAATGTTAGTTACAAATGTAGACATCCAAATTTGACCACTTTCATATGGTTAAAGTCGTCTCCTTGTTCATCCCTTTACTCGTACACTTTGCCGGTATTAATTAAATCATTCATTTAATTAATATTTCATCATTTGTATAAGGTTCCTAAAGTATTTAATTGAATAATTAAATACTTTTACCTTCTTTCCTCTCTAAATTAAATAAATATAGCACTTTATTTAATTTAGTCATGTAACCTCTTTGAATTTAAGCCAATTTTTAATTCTTCTTTTTCTCTCTCATTGTCACATCCTTCAACTTTTGCAAGTTGGTCTCTAATTCCTCTTAACCATCTAACCCTCTTCTAATCATAATTAATTTAATCAATTTATGATTAGGATATGTCACATCCTCCAACATTTTTCACTTGCATATAATTTTTAGTTAATTATCTTAATCATGTGTTTGCACAACCTTAGTCAAGGTCATTAGCCACATTTAGCATTCCTTTTTAGTCAACCTTTTCATTTCCCTCTCTTGGTATTGACTCTCTTTCCCATGTGAATTTTAAATTCACATTTATTCCTCCTAGAATCTCCTCTTCCCATGCATCTTCTAGAATCTTTTGACTTGTCACATCAAGTCACATGTGGACAAAGACTTCCCTTTTTGGAACCTTGTCTTGTCCATGAGATTCTTGCAAGTATGTAAATTTTTAATTCACATTTATTTCTCCAACTACTTTCCCTTTTCCCATGGATATTTTTGAGGAATTCTAAAATTCCTCAAAAGTTACTTTCATTCCCACTTGGAAACAAAAAGTTTCTTTTTGAAGAAATCTTCTCATCCCCCAAGGTACTTGCAAAGTACTTGTCCTTCTTCCACCTCATATACTCTCCTTCCATCTCATTTACACATCACCATTCCTAGGCCATCTCACATTCCACATGTCAAGATGTGAGGGCTTGTGAGTCCTCAACTCACAATAGCCCTTCATATTGACGTTGTTGGATGAATCTCAGAATTCAACTTCCTCTATAAATACCCCCTCTTTTTTCTCATTTGGAGAAGAGATCATTGTGCTAACCAAACTCTTGCAAAAAATTCATTTGAGCCATACTTAGCTAGAATTCTCATTTTCTTGCATACAACATAGCATCTTCATCTATTTTCCATCCATATTGCATCTCATTCATATATCTTTTTCCATCAATAGGAGCATATATCACGTTAACAATTGAAGTCCAACCAAAGGAGTAGCTTAACAAGGTACTATTGTTCTATCTATTTTGTTAGGTTTAATTTTTAGCCTAATCTAGAGGTGTTTTCTTGCATGTTTTATGTTGTTGCTCATTTCTGGGACCACGTTTATTCTTGATCATATTTCTGGCATGCCTGATGGGACCCACATATAGGGCTATATCTTTCATGTTCTTTATTTTTTTAAATTTTTGTAGGTGTAGGTTGTAGAGGGGAAAACTTGACCTAGTAGAGGGGTAGACTCGACCATCCAAGGGAAGACCTGACCTTGAGGGGTAGACCTGACCTCTAGAAATGGACCTGGCTTTGTGTAGGGGTGGACCTACCCTCCACAAACTCCAAAAACTAAAAATTTGTAGTTTTGTTTTAGAGAGGCGGACCTGACCTGACAGACAGGCATACCTAACCTCTAGAGGCAGACCCAACCTTACCTAGGGGTGGACCTGACTTTGAGGGGAAAACCTAATAGGGTAGAGTGGCGTATCTGACCTCTTCCAGGGGTGGACCTGACCTAGACAACTTTTTTTAGGTGTAATTTGGGTTTTCAACTCTTTTTTTGGCTGTTTTAAGTATTTCTAACCTCCTAATGTGTTCTGATTGTGTCTTTGTAAGCATCTAATCAACGTTTGTCAAGGAACAAGAAGAAAAATCACTAACAAGTTTCATTGCAGGGCTATTTATTTATCAATTTCTGCTTGTTGTTTCTTGATAACTTAGACACATAGCTTAACTATGGGTGTTAATTAACCTTGTGTGCCATGTCTTCAATAAGCTATTGACGTATCCAATCCCCTTATGCCATTTGGAAATCCTAGGTGATAAGAAATCATAGCTTACCAAGTCTTTGTGTCACCCTTTTTCTTTTTATTAGGGGACCTGCTTAGGGATTTCATCATCCCAAGAGATGATCCCAACCATGTGTATTGATGGGGTATATAAAGGGGGGAGAGCCAAAGCTGTACCCCAATCCAACCACATTGTAATGGGAAAAGTGTCGGGATGATGTGAATAGTTGGTCTAAGCCTCTAGTATCTCACTAAGGTTCCCGACTCACACTTGTAACAAGTTGGTGTTCATGGTTTGGGCCTCATGTACTAGGTGTATATTGAGGACTCCTTAGCAACCATGTTCATCCTAGAATAGAAGACTTTGTTGGCTATACCCCATTCTACTAGTCTTAGGATTGTGCTACTTGAACTATTTTCTTTATGTGAAACTAGTAATTTTCTGTTCAGTTGAGTCAACTATATCTTTTGATTGATGCTTGCTGTGTTTTGGGTCATTTTCCTTAGTATTCTTTTCAAAAATAAAGTTTAGACCTATCTAGGGGTGGACATATCCTCCAAGGGTAGACCTGACCTCTTCTAGGGGCAGACTTGACCTATGAATCACCCCCTTTTTAGCTTGTTTTAGCTAATTTTTGACCAAATTTTGTTAGACAGGAGTAATTGACCTCTAGGGGCGGACTTGACCTCTTTGAGGGGCAGAATTTACCTCTAGGGGTGAACCTGACCCATCCTAGGGGCAGACTTGATCCTTGATCAGTCAGTTTTATCATTTGTTTCATCATTCTGGACACCCGTTTCATCATTTCGAGCGCCTGTTTCGCCATTTTGATCACTCATTTCCTCGTTCCAAACATTCGTACACCCATTTCAAGAATCCATTCATCATCCCAAGCATTTGTCCTCTTGATTTGAGCATTCATTTCCCATTCAGTGTGCCCATTCACCTATCTCGAACAACTATTTTCTGCCCATTTTCAGTGACAGACAACTGTTTTTGACTATTTTTTGTTCTAGGGGTGTATTTTCCCATAGTAGGGGGGACTTGACCTCTAGTTGTGGACCTAAATTTTAGACAACTTTTTTGGTCCTTCGCCTAGTTGTTCTAAGAGTCATTCCTTCATTCTGGATTGTCGTTTTCCTATTATGAGTAATCATTCACCTGTTTTGAACATTCGTTTCCTCATTCTAAAAATCAATCTCCACCATTAAGCATCCATTTACCCATTTAGATTTATCATCCATCCATTTCAAACCACTGTTCACCCAGTTGTTCTCCCCATTCAGATTGTCATTATTCTATTAAACTTTGTTAAAGCAGTTATCTAAATTGACCTAGGTGTTCGTTTCTAATCGTCATCCATCAAAACCAATTTAGGATTATCGTCCATCTTGATTTGGTCATCCTCATTAGCCCAATCAATCCACTTCTATCTCAAGTTGGATTTGGTTCCATTATCATACATCCATCCTTTAGTCGATTAATCAACACCTTGCATTACCGAGGATTACACTTGAATTGGGTTTGGGATTCTAGGCATCATTATTCATCCTATCATTCAACCTTATCAACCGACCATCAATCCCATCTAATCCATAGACCATCAATTGACTTGTCAATCCATTCAATCCAATCCAATTTGACCAATTGTTTTATTGATCAATCTAATCTGATCTCATCAAACAATCCACCTTGGTCGAATAAAAAATCTGTTCCTTTGTCAATAATAAAAAGCAATCTTATAGAGCCACATCCTTGTTAGCTAATCCATCATCTAATCAGATCAATCTAGCTCATCCTAGCATCCTAGTTCATTCTATTGTCTTGCATGCTTGTTCAGATCCGGTCATAGACAAGGAAAATGGCCAAGCAACAAGCCTAAAATTCCCAACCGAATATCTCTCAAGATCCCAACAACATGACAAACATCTCACAAGATCCCAATAACGGTACAAATATCCCTCGAGTTCCCCAAAATGGTACATCATCACAATCCAACACTGACAGTCAAAACACATCACCACCCAGAGATGAGAACATGGTCAATCAACCCAAACTCACACTTGAGGAACATTTTAGTAATCCCACCAATGTGCAAATGACAAATCACCTATTCAAGAAACATGGAGAAGAAATTTTGGCTCACCTAATTGAAAAAGGTGTCAAACCTCCACTAGGTGTTGACCTATCCAAATATAGTAGTTCTACATCTAACATACTCCAAGGTTCACAAAATGCACCAGATAGTTTATACATCCCAAATGTTCCTCTAGTGGAGGGTTGGCATCAACTTGAATTCGGCAACACTGTTCTTTATCATGTTAACAATCCCCGACATGCCACAATATTAGTCATGGGGGCTCCTCAAGTATCTGATCCCAATAATCCTTTCACCTATGACATGTTGCAAAATGTTATGTAGACTCTGCCATTAATGCTGATAACACCACCCCTTTCAAGTCAACCTCGTCAATGCTGGGGGCAACCCTTTTACCGCATTGCCTCCACCTCCTGGGGCCACAAATCTACCACCTCCTTTGTACACATCTCAATAGCCTCCCCAATCTAACATACAACCTCAATTACCTCCGCAAGGTACACCCCAATCAAATGTTCCCCTTGGTACCCAACAACCTCCTTTGGAAAATGCCTCTACAATATCTCAGTTGCCTTATCAACAAAAACCCCCACATAATTCTTTAATCTCTTCACAACAACCACCACGCCAATTGCAAGACAATCCATCCTAACCTCTCGCCCAAACCATATCCCCCTTCCTCACATCCATTTTATGTCCACAAGTTCAACCACAACACAACATCCCATTTCATCCCATGCAATAGATGACATCACATCAACAACCTCCCCAACACTATTACTATCATAACCAACAATAGTTCCAACAACAACCACCCTATGTGGCCTCCCAACAATCACAAAAATACCTTTAGTACCAGCAGACCAATCCACAACACCACATTAAAGCTCCTCAACATCCTTTCGCACATTCTTATCAAACAAATTTGTACTGTACCTCACAACAACAACCCTAGTACCAAAAAACTCCCTTGACATACCAACAATGGATATCATCATATCACTATCAAAATCCATACGTCAACCTTCAGAAACTATCTCAGCAGGATCCTTCGTCATCCTACCACCCATATCCATCCAACCCATCTACCTTGACTCCTACACCACCGGTCAATGCGGACCTATTGGAAATCAAAGTTGCTTTGAAAGATATCCAAGCTGGGACTGGTAAAAAATCCTTCAAATTTGAAGATATATGTCCATATCCGTTTGATCCATCCATCTCACTAATTCCCTTCTTGAAGCACCTTGAGATACCAAAGTTCAACAGATACAAGGGAAAAAAGGATCCTAAATCCCACTTGCAAGAGTTTTACTCCCAGTGCCAGGAGGTTATGCGCCTGTTCCCACAAAGCTTGATGGGATACACCTTGGATTGGTTTATGGGTCTAGAACGGGGGTCCATCAAATCCTTCACAAATCTTTCAGAATTTTTTTTTCTTACTTCTCAATCTAGAAAAATACCTTGGACTTTCTTAAGGAGAAACAACGTGATAGTGAAACCTTTATCAACTATCTCCAAAGGTGGAATGCCTCAAGGAGAAAGACATGGTCACCCTCCTTGTGGAGAACTCACATCCTGACATGAATCATAATTTTAGGTTACACTATGTCACCACTTTCGCTGAAATAGTGGAAAAAGGACCCATTGTTGAACGTGCCCTTATTGCCAAAGGGCACATCAAGATACACAACCATGACAAAGAAAGGCCATTAGTTGATAAGTCACGCTTTTGGAACAAGAAAAAAAATGCAGTGAATGATGGTGTCACTGACACTAAACATGTTCAGGTGGCCAATACATCCCAAAGAAAACAACCCTCTTTTATTTTTTGGTTCACTATTGCAATTAGATGTGGGTTGATAATTGGTTGGTTGATAATTAATTTCACTAGAAAAATACTAATTCACCCCCCCTCTCAGTATTCGATGTATTCAACAATTGGTATCAAAGCTTGGTTGCTCTAAAAAGGTCTTACAACTTGAGGAAGGTCCCAAAATTTGATTACATGGCTACCAAATGCTATTCTATTCCTGTGGAAGAAAACTCCATATCTAAAGAGATCAATGCTTATCAAAACAAGAATTGAAGGATCAATATTGGAAGGATTCCCATTCAACAACCAAATGTTCAAAGGTGGCCATCTTTTAATGGTTGTTGTTTCTCATGCAATAAGTTCAGACATAAAGCAAAAAATTTAGAAGTAGGATGAACCAGAATATAATGAGTCAGAGTTTTGGATTCTTTACTAGACAATGCTATGTTTGCAGCAAGTTTAGACATAGAGCTATTGAATGTAGAAGCCAAATGATGATGAACATATTCAATACAAGTAGAAGAATTCAAACTTTTCAAAGCTATTGTTACACATGCAATATGTTTGGACACAAGACTAATCAGTGCAGGTCAAGGATGAATGCAAATTCATTTGATCAAGGATATGTTGTGTGTTACACTTGCAAAAAACTAGGACATATTTCAAAATATTGTAGGAGCAAAGTTGGGAAGAAACCTAATCCAAAACAAAAGAATAAGCCCGTGAACAAGGTAGACCTTGAAGAAGTAAGGAAAAAAATGGGAAAAATTTGGAGAAAGAAGGAAGAACCTGAGAACAAGGATGAATCACATAATCTTGTATCTGCAACTGGTACAGATACCTCTTCTAAGAACTGAAACCTGATTTGGCTTCAATGGGAGTAGTCACAAAAAATTATAACAAACCCCCAATATATGAGGTGTCATGCAATGACACAAGGATATGTGATGTGAATCTTCATTTTGAAGGCAATGGAGAAAATTTTGGTAGAAAACAAGCAAAAAAAAGAATTGCAGAGATCTTCTTGGTTTACAGTGTATTTAAAGTGGCTAATAGCTTTAAAGTTGAAAAGCAATAAATGAAAAATTAGGGAAAAATTTGTAAATAAGAAATTAAGAGACTACGTAAAGGAAAATCACATTTGAACAAATCAGAAGAAGTAGTGCAAGATGAAGTGATATTGAAAGTAATTCAAAGCATCATACATCAAAACCCTAGTTCTCAGCAAGCACATGAAAATGATCCAATGGGTGCATTTTTGTACATTTCGAGTCATGTGCTACCCATTGAAGATCCAAGACTATACATTCATGGGAAGCTCAAATAATTTGATCACAAAGAGCTAAAGGATTTGTGGGACAATGAGTTGAATGATGACTTACTACTCAAGGTGGAGTATGAAAACCTAGTTCGGATGAAGCTAAATGTTTGGAACTAGTTTATGAACTTTTCTAGCAAAAGTGAGGTGAAATGTTTTAGGATGGCCCTTAGTAGGGTTCTGGTGTAGGAGCACCTAATCACCTTGGTGGAAATTTTCATGTTTGAAGGTCAAGAGGAGTCAATATTGTGTGTCTAGGTTAATATAGGTGTGTTTTGTGTTTATTTATGCTTACTAAGGTCTAAAAGGACCAATCATAATGTAATTGGAAGAATTTTGAGTCATTTAGGTTGAAATGTCAATCTTGCACTTAAGGTGGCTTTGTAGCCTTTGAAGGAAAATTCCTAAATTTGTATATGGGTGTGCAAGAGTGGGGTTATATAGATGTAATAAGGCTTATTAAAAGCCATGTGTGTGGTTTTAGAGGTCATAGGAGTGTAACTTTACAATATGTGTAAATGTGTTAAAAAAATTGTAAAAAGGTACCATTATGGCCTCCAACGGTCATTAGAAGTTTAAAATTCTATTGAAGAGGTAGGTGGTCATTGGTTTGAAGTGGAGAAGCCTTTAAAAAGGCATGGAAACTCATTTGTAAGGCTAGCTTGAAAATTTAAGGCATTAGCAATAAGAAATCTTTGTTTTCCCATTCATTTTATGAGTTTCTTTTACATTTTATAGAGTTGTACTGAACTGTACAGGCTTTCCATGATCTGAGACCATCGGTGTTTGAAGTTGCATCTGTTTAATTTAAATTTATTTTGGTTTTAAGTCTTAACTCATTGCTTTGTGTGTGGAATCAATAGATTACAGGGACTTCCCTGTTTTGTTGAGTCAAGGGTTTAAAAGACAAATCATAATGCATTAATCAATCCACCTATTTTTTGACACTGTAACTTGGTGGATTGATTTGTAACATGTTAGTGTAGATTTACCAATGCATTTGGGATTAGGGGGAATCATTTGTATGGCATTTGTGTGATGCCCTAGGGCTGAGCAAGGTTATTTCAACACAGAAATGAGGAACCAAGGTTGGGTTTTTGCAAATTAATGTATGTAGGGACCATGTCGGGGTTTATTGAGTTTTTTTAGAGGTATTGAGAGATGTTTGGGGCATTGGATTGATTGGTGAAGCCTTGGAGTTATATTTTACATTAAAACCCTTAGTAATTGCATTGGAAATGAGGGTTTGTGAGAACAACATGGTAGAGACCTTGACCCTATAAAAAAATTGTGGAATTTTATGTTTTGATACATGAGTGATAATTGTTTGATGTGATTTTGTGAAAGGAAGGTGTTTAAAGAGTACCTTGTTTGTAAAAATGGGCTAATTGTGTAGCCTTTCCCATGCTAGGGTTATTGAAAGTCAATTATGATCCAAAAGATTTTCTATTGAATTTGAAATATGTTGTGTAGTTCCCAAATGGGTATCTGAATCCATAATTGGGTTGGTAGATGTTTTGGAAAATTTTTGTGAAAAATCTCAAAAATCGGGTTCCCACTACTACAAGGGATGCATGGGTTAATGTTGTAGTGATGGAAGGAGGTTCTAGGTGTGAAACTTGTTTGATGGTCTTGTTTGATCATGTTCATGGTGTTCAGGCTCTTTCCAAGCCTTCTAGTTGCTTCCCGTTGTAAGGTGTTAAGTTGGGTTATTAGGTTCCTTATGAGTAAACAATGAATTGTGTGTGTGTCCACATAGAGTATTTGAGAGAAGCTATTGAAAATGAGTTGCTCCCCCTTCCACTCTGCATCAATTCACAACGTGTTACTGGATAATGAGCTAGGAACCCCGTAATAAAATTAGTCAAGTTATTCTTGCTCTTTTGTGACGGTACGGTGCCATTCTAGTTCAAGCAGTAAAAATGAGTGAGGTCCTGAGCCTTCTTGCAGGTTGGGGAGGCCCTTAACCACGGGGTCTATGCGACTCCTACATCAAATGTGCACCACCATTGTAGTTGGGAAAAAGTCACAACATGATGAAACAAAGCCATTCTTGACCGTTCCACACAACTTGCACTAAGGCTGGTGGATGATGGAAAGGATTTTGATCTCTGTGAGTTGTTGAGGTTGCAACTTATGGAAAACTTGAGTATGAAAAAGGTGAAGATACATGTCTTTAAATTTGGTACTCTTGTTGTTTGTTTGTTATTCTATTTTCTAAGGGTTGCGAGAAGAGGAGGAGGGAAGAGGGAAGAACACAATATGGGCCAACACACTGATCAGGTTGCTCCAATATGGCCACACAATTCATCCACAACAGAGATTTTAGGACTGAAACCATTCTAACAAACTTTCTTCCTTTGATCTTTTAGAATGATGAATAGAAAGACGGAGATTCAAAATCAGTGAAGAAGCCATGAGAGAATAACATTTTCCTTTGTTTCTATACTCGATAGATACTCATTGAAATATTAAAACCCACAAATTGTTGGATTGAAAGACCTCTAGGATAGGATTGAAGAAAGAGCTGGTAGAGGCCATTGGGGTCCATTGGCTGGTCTCACTTGCCCTCTCACACCTGGGCTATGAGGCACATGAGGAGAATTTTGTTGGGGGAGAGTGTTTTGGGCTGTACCTCCCAAGAAGAAAAATTTGAGCTCTCTTCCAAGGCATGGCATACTAAGGAAGATATAGAATAGTTGAAGGAGGTCCTTGATGAAAGGAAAGACAAATCTGCTAAACAATCCTTTGGACCTAGAAAATCATAAAGGTTATCTTCTGGTGCTACAACAACACCTATTTCCAACTTTTTCGCACCTAGTGTTGATAATGTTATGAAATGGAAAAGGAAAGAACAAAGGGTAAAAGCACAAATCTGTGTCACTTTATAAAGGAATCGACCAACAACAAAAAAATTATGAACTTCAACCACATAAAAGTTGTCATTATGTTTTGAATTTTAAAACGGTGTAAACTAATGAAATGTAGAAATTTTGATGAAGTTTATTCCTATAATTTTTTATTTTTATTTTAAAGTTTTTTTCATTATGTTTTTATCAATTTAAGGACAGATTTTGGAATGCTGAAAATTTTAGAAAAGAGTGACTTCATGGGCTATCAAGAAACAAATTGAAAAAACTTCATTTCTCCCTAATTTTTTTCTCCAAATAGGTAACTTCAATATCTTGTGCATGGAAAAAAAATCAAATTTTGATATATTTTCCGCAATAACAAGTCAAACATGTAAAGAATTTTGACAATTTTCACGAAGGTTATCCAATATTTTCAAATTACATGTTTCAAAAACAAGTTATGCACCCTTTTGAAGACTCTCCTCTTGGCCTCATGCAATTTCGTTTTCCCAACTATATTTTACTATTTTATTTAATTTCTAATCAGAATCTTTTTTAATTTTAACAACCTACTTGCATTATTTTAAAAATAAAATATATTAAAACTAATCAAAATATTTAAAAAATTATATATTTAGATTCATCACTCCAAACTCTACCAAAGGGTATTTTTCTTTTTTGCAAAAAAATCATTCTAACTAGAGAAATACTCTGCCAAAGTTGAATGTTTTAGAAAATTCTGAAAAAAGGTGAGTTGGCTGCCAAGTAGGATGCCAACTGAACGCTGCTGACAAGCGTATTTCCATTAAAATCTACTCATTGAGAATAGATCGGTAAAGCTGCTCTACAAGACATAATATTACCGATGAATTATGATCGAAATGGATTGGTATATATATATATATTTTGCAGTTTTAACAAGAAAATTTATTATAATAATGTTTAGAAGCCAAGGAAGGCTTATTTTGACTAAGGAAAGCTTATTTCGACAAAATAAGGTTTATTTCGACAATTTAGAAGACTTATTTTGACATTTTAGAGGGCTTATTTCGACAATTTAGAAGATTTATTTCAACAAAAGATGGTTTATTTTGACAATTTAGAAGAATTATTTTGACAAAAGAAAACGTATTTAGACACTAGGAGAGCTATATTTGAAGGTACACTGATCTTCAACTTATTTAATTGATTATGTCTTTATTTTCATGAATGCATTTGGAGTTTGTTTTCACTATTTAAATTCTTAGATTTCATTGTTATTGATCACCAATTCTATGTTCTTCTGTTCTTGTTCTTACATGTCCTCCTTATACCTATGTTTTATTAAATTTACCTTTTCCTTTACTTTTATTTCCAACTTGGGCTTATCTTTTATATGTATATATTATTTTTTTATTTTATGTTTTGCATGCTTATGTTTATTAGACCTTTGTTTAAAGTACTCAGAATTTTATGATCTTTTCCATAATATTTTGGTTTCTCATGTTGCCTCATTAATTCCTAAATTTTCATGCATGTACAAATTTTCCACAAATTATTCTTTGACTATTGATTATTTTCTTTGATGCTATATATATATGTTCATGGACCACACTTCTAGATCTAGTTACCACATAGACTAGAGAGCATCATGTGTATTCCATTACATCTTAAACCTTGATTCATCATGTTGCATCTTCATATTATGGGAATCATGTCTCTATCCCTTTACATCTTATGCTTATATGGTGATATCCTTACATTTTAGGTCATTAATCCTTCCCCCTTTTAACATAGTGTGATTTTATTTGTCACATCCTTGCATTTAAGGAATCATTCCTTGAACCCCTTTGTAATCTTATCCTTTCATTTCTAAATTCCTTTATATATATCATTTTCTCTCTTTTTCACATCAAATATAAGTGGTGATCTACACATTTAGGTATATATCGAGCTCATGATGTTTCTCTTTCTATGTTTTATAGTACTATTAAAAGATCCACATATATTTCAATGCACATTTAGTGGTGATCTAGTAAGTGATGTCATGATCTAGCATGTGCATCTAGTTACATGCTTTAAATATTTTCAAATGATATATATTCCAAATATGCTCATGATATGTCTGTAATTTATGTATTTTAAAAATAAATTTTAATTGATGAACCTTTTTTCAAGTGATATATATACCAAATATGAGCTCATGATATACCAAATTTTCTCATGTGATATGTTTGTAATTTATTTGAATGTTTTTTTTTACTTTGGCTTTAAAAAAATGAACAATTTAAAATTTAGTATTATATATTTATGCAATATTAACTATACATGTTTCATTGAAAGCTTACATGTGTACAAATTTGTATGCGGGTGAATTCAAATTTGAGTGCAATTTGTGATGGAAAATTCAAGGATTAGATCAAGGAAGTATGATTAAACATGAACAAGACAAAGGAAAAGAAAAGCGGGTGAAGTCCACATCTACTGAACAACAACCCATGAAAAAATATTGATGATCAAGGTGACGTACAGGTACAAGAACAAACTGAACCTAGTAATAAATTTTTTTGGACAATGGTATAGAAAATATGATGGAGATGGATGAGGATTCTCTTTTCAATAATATTTCATCTAAAGATATGTTATTTGAAATCACATTAAAAATACACTCTAAAAAATATGGGATGAATTTTTTGAAGAAAAATTTCTAATTGGAAGAGCACAGTTAGTTGCAAAGTTATTTAGACGAAAAGAAATGACCCCTGTTTTGGAGTTTTTAGGGGTTGATAATAGGAAAAGGTCATTAGATTTAAAAAATTAACAATTGTTGAAAACTTGCAAGAAGCATTGGAATGTATTGAAAAGAAGAGTCGATCTAGTGATCTAAGTGTTGCAAGTAGAGCGTTGATGACTATAATTTCTAGTAAGAAATTATCACATAGAAGAAAAGTTCAAGCAATTTTTGAATTACTAAATGTTTCTAGGAGAACTATTCAAAGGTATATTGAAAAGTGAAATGACATAGATGGAAAAATTAAGAAAAATTGGATAAATATTTGTAGGGTTCCCCAAAAAGATAGAATTTTGGAAGATGTAAAGAAACATGTGGTTGAATATTGGACCACCCATTCTCATGTTTCTTCCAATAGAAGGGATACTATACAAATAATAGGTGAAGATGGTACCAAAATTTCTTATCCAAAATATTTTATATATACAACACAAAGTGAACTTTTTGAAGCATTTAAGCAAGAATTTTCAAATGTGAAGATTTGTCAAAGGATGTTTGAGACACTACGACCATCATTTGCACATATAAATAAACTACATGAAACTTGTTTTCGAAATCATGTTGAATTTTATTTTCACCTACAAGCATATAGAAAAGATATGACAACAATTGATCAAAATTTAGCCATCCTTGGAAGCACAACACAATTTGTGAAGTCTCTTATATGCGAAAAATATGAAGATTCAGATGAATTCAATGTTCAGTGTATAAAAAATGTATGTAATGATTGTGGAGATTTGAAGAATCTTTTACATGTTGAAAATAATGAGATGCAAGTTATTTGGAAGAGATTTGAATATGAGACTTACTTAATGAAGTCAGGAGTTGAGGCCAAATTTTTTTTCTCAAAGAGAGTGGATTGCCTTTCGGCGGGCTCATGATAAATTTTACAGCTATCATATATCCACATATCAACATTGTCATTGTATTGCAAGATAACATTAAGCAATTTTAGCTGTTGATTCTAAGAATTTAACATAGGTTAATATTCTCTGTGTGGGTTTCTTTGAGAATTTACATTTTTTGATCACTATTACAGTTAAAAGTCAATATTATGGTAAGAAAGTTTGCCGTCTTTGTGCAGGTTTTCATGAGCATTTCAGTGAAATTTGATGGGATAAAATTTAGCAGTTGATTATCATCGCATAGGTTCACTTTTATATCAATGATGATACTGCATATGCATAAAATTGGTCATGTCTAATTAATCTTGACACTGAATTAAATATTTATTATTTAATTAATCTCTCTAAAAGTCCTCTACATATGATTAAATTTAATTATTTTAATTATATTGTTCATTCATGTTATTCTTCCATTGTAGTTAAATGATTCCTTTCATATGTCTGCGCAGGTGTTCACGTAATACCTTTGTTTATTTTAATTGAGTATCACAGCACGGTTAATTAAATTTAAAATAACCCTTTCTCCTATTCAATCTTTCTTCTAAAATTAATTAAATACTTTAGTATGAACAATTTCCTCACATATCATTTCTAAAAAATTAATTTAATATATTTATTTAATTAAATACCCTTCATATATATTTTAAATCCCATAATTAAATATTTTGTTTAATAATAGAAATCTTCAATTTTCTTCAAATAAACGATATTTTATTTAATTTAAGAAAAATCTCCCATGTCACTGTCATTGAATAATTGAATTTATAATTCATTGTTATCTTGCAAACATTTTCTCAATCTGCAAAAGATGATTTCGGTGTCTATCATCTCTATCTTATCTCTTTAAAAGGAAGCCAGATCTTGCTTTCTTTCTTCTATTTTCTCTCCAGGTCTATCCATCTTTGGCCGTTCGATCTGCCGGGGTATTTTCCATTAGGCAGTCCCACATCAGCCCATCAAAATATTTTGAAACTCCTCGTACCTAAATCAGCATTGGTTACACACAGAGAGACATCGACATACATGCATGCATTGGCGATTAGTTGCATTCTAGCATTCTAGCATCTTAGCATTGTCATTATCATCTTTAACTTTCATAATTTTGTAATCTTTCACTCTAGCAATCATGTCTAGTTTAAGCATGCATTCATCTTCAAATCTCGTTCTCTAGGAAGACCATTTGTTGAGCCTAACACACAATTTGAGAGCAAACTGGAATTGACAAAACACTGGAGATCGAGGACGATAGGACGACATCAAAGACAAAAAACTTAGTTTACATTCCTTTTTATTTGATTTTCTATTTTGATATAAGGTCTTATTGGTGTGTTTGATTTATTATTTTTATATATTGATACATTTAAAAATCGGTCACACATTTTTGGTGCCCACCGTGGGGCCTTTGCCCCATTTTTGACATCTACCTATGAGTTTCTTTATAGGATTTCGCGTTCTGGAATTCGGATTTCCAACAAAAATTCTTATTTTAGCGCATATGTGGCTTTCTTTAGCACATCCATGGATTCTAACAACACTTTTGCAGGTCTTTCGACACATCCAAAACTATTTCAGCATATATAGGGAACAAAACGATGCTTCTAGAGAACAAAATGATGCATACACTCAGCTCACTTCATTAAAATTTTTTAAAAAAATTGTATTTCTTTTAGCACATTTAGGATTTATTTTAATGCATTTAAGGTTTTTTGTAGCACGTTAGCTGTCTATTTTAGCGCATTGATTGCTTGTTTTAGCGCTTTTGTATCATCTTTTAGTGCTTACAGGTTGTAACTAAACAAAGTTCTGAATCTGATGCCTTCCACAAATAGAGCTTTTGTGGTTAAAAAGAAGCAACCCTAGGGTAGACACAACAATTTAAAATGAACCAATCCTAGGATAAACATGGAATTTAAAAAAAAGCAATCCTAGGATAGTCACCACACATTGACTTTTGCAGTTAAAATGAATCCCATGCTTGTTGTGAAGCAACATCTTCATATAGATTAAATCATTGTCATTTGAGCTATAAAAAGAACACTATTTGCTTTGTCTGTGGCAATAGGTCTATGCTCTCCCCTTAATTGGGTGATCAAAATACCATACTCATTTTTTTTAATTTATGCAATTTTAATGCTTTATTACATCCTGTAGAGGGCCTGCTCTTGTGGGAAAAAGTCTTCACCCAAGTGGGTTAAAGCCAAAGCCAGGCTATTCCACCCCACTATAAAATTTAAAGCAAATCTAGGGAAACCCACTTTTTTTGGTAGTGTGCAAGATAACCATCCCCAAAGCCTTTGTTCTAAAGGTTGGGAGGTCTCCTAAGGGACTTTATTATTGCTGCACTAAATGAAAACACTTACTACGAACCTAGTGTAATAGCTAACTGTGTCAGTTTATGAACATCCTAATAATCACAGTGCAAGGGGAGGGAAGAATCTACCCCCAAGAAACTCACCATATAACTGCCAAGGATCATTTGCTCAGGGGATCTGGTATCCACTTCCGTCATTCTGAGTACGTGCCTAGAAAAGACAAAAAAAAGGGTGCCCCTTCAGGGGTGACATGGTTGTGTGAGTCGACGCAGTTCTAAGATGTGGGTTGTGGTTATTATGATGACCTAATTGAGTACTAAGAGTGAGTCTACCTGAATTGTTTGTTATGTGTGAAACCTATGAAAACACTTTTTGAAAAATATTTTTGAACATACACTTGATGTTTAGTATAGGGCTTAAAAACAACTATTTTTAGAATGTTTGCTGTGTTTTCAATCACATTAATTTAGATAGAAGATCATCCAAGATGAACATGCAAAAATCCAGTTGAAATTGTTCAAAATTATTTGGAAAACTATTTTAGCACATCTAGGGTATATCTTAGTGCATATAAGGTCTGTTCTAGCGCATTCACTAGTTAGTTCAACACATTTAGAGCTTGTTTCAACACATAGGATGAACATTCTGTAAATAGTTTTTGTCACTATCAAAGCATTTTTCTGTAGCACATATAGGACACAGAGTAGCGCATCTGAGTTCTGTTGTAGCGCACTTGACTATTTCTCTAACGCATATGCCTACTACCAGCAACATAGGGTACCTTAAATCTCACTTTTAGGGTGTGCAGAAAGATTTGAATTGCCAACATTTTCAGTCCGATGGCATCGGGCATTTCTCTCCATGCAGCAGGAATTTAAATCAGCATGGGGCTGTTGAAATCGATTCAATAGATAAAAACCTAAAACATTTAGGTTGCGAAAACCTTACAACCCAATTTTTTTTTGTAGAAGTCAAAATGCCTTGCTCCATTACCATGAGTTTCTCTATAGGTAACAAGATTTTTCTAGGGGATTTACCGATGTGTACGCTGAAGAGCCTTTATTTTCATGAGCCTATTTCCAAAGAAGAGATCTATCTGGCACAATCAAATCGCTTTCCTATTTAAATTATCTACCACAGCCTTCCATTGAATATCAACACATCCAATCAAATCCTTTGAAAATTGATTTAATTCATTTATCATTCTTCGAAACGGATCCGATCTTAAAAGTGCGCCTTTCAAGAATTTCCCAATGTGGATTCTTTATTAGGTTCACGATATATTTGGGTAAAATCAAAATTGAACATCTTTGATCTTATCATAAGATTTTCACTCTTATCAAATCCAAAACATTGTACTCTGAACACTTATCTAGAACAGCAGTCTAAGTCTAAAAATATGTTCTAAAAATCACATATTACACGGAATCTCAATACAATAAGTTGAGATATTCAACAAAGAAGATGATACGAAAAGTCAAGAAAAGGTGAGACTAGCAATCCCCTTTATAGTGTGAGTCAGAATCCCCTTTTTAATGACAACATGGGTGAAAGAGAAAAAAATCCATTCCCTTTTAACATAGACATGAGTAGAACTCCTATAGATAGTGATGATGAACAAGATGAAGAACATCACCTTAGGGAGGCTGAGCAAGATCCCAAATTTCACAAATCCTTAGAAAAGATCTTAAAGTGAAACAAAGAGAAATATTTCCTGTATTTAGCTGACAAAGGAGCTAAATTACCTCATTATTTTGATACTTTGTTCACTTAAAGAAAAGTCTTGATGAAACACCTTTGTTTGATATTAATGCCTTGTCTCAATAGGTTAAGGTACTCCAAGAAAAAATTAAAGACATGCAAGGGGGAACCACAATGAAGACATATGCTCTTGATGAAATCTGTCCTTATCCTTTTGACCAACGTCTCAACATAATCCCATTTACCAAACATTATGAAATCCAAGTTTGATGGGTATAATGAAGCGTGGATCAAGTGAATATATTAGGACTTGAAATATGACTTTCAAGTTTTCTCATGAGGCCATCGTTGATGCATTTGTTGCCTAGGAGTGCGGGATAGTCATGGAATGACTGTAAAAATCACCTTAGAGACATTTGAGGGTGATTTACTTTAAATTCCATACGTAGCTACACAATATGCAACATTAAATAACTAGGTGATCTGCAAGGCTGAAGTAGAAACTGGTGAATTCATTCATTGCATTTCTTTAGAGATCAGAGGGTTATTTTGGAGCCAGCATCATGTTCCTAAAAATGAAAAGATCACCACTTTCATAAACAACTTGGATCAAGAGATGAGCTATTGTCTTAATCTTCATTGTCCTCCCTCCTCTAAGAAATTGATTGAAAATTCCACCACCTTTGAAAGTTCCTTGGTCGAGAGAGGGATAATAAAACTTGATAATGATAAATCCTAGCACTTCAAATCACCACAATGACATCTAAGTTTTGGACTTGCAACAAAAACGTGGTGAATGATGGTGTTGTAGATGCAAATCATATCTCAACTAAGCCATTTGTTCTAAGTGCTCCAAGTGCTCCTCACAAAAATAACTATAACAATGTCAACTCAATCACAAGTCAAGGAAACAATCCTCCTCCTCTGAGGAATAACGTGAATCAAACTTCTACTCCCAATCAAGGGAATTCCAACAATCAAGATTAGTGTGGAAACAATAACAACAACAATGCCTCAAACAAAAATTCACAACGATCTTCATTCTTCTCTAGTAGAAGAACTTTTACTCCATTGGGTCAATCTCTAGAATCTTCCCTTAAAGAGTTGATGGAAAAGAATGTTATCACCCTACCACCTCAATGAAATTTTGAACCCAGTGTGAAGCCTCCATCATGGAATGATGCATACTATTGTGATTATCATTAGTGTAAGGGCCATCAAATGACTAATTGTCAAGCCTTGAAGAATGTAATCGAAGATTTGATAGAAAATGACACCATCAAAGTAGGACACCAACAATCAAATGAAGACCACCAAGCATTTCACAACCCTTTTCCCAACTATCAAAATGGTAAGTCTTCTGGAAAAAGTGTGAATCATATCAATGATCATATAATCAATCATATCTACACTGATGACAAGCAGGTCAATGTTATAAAAGTTAAAGAAAAGATGGAATATAGAGAAGTTAATGCAACAAAAAGGGCACAAGCTAAAGTTGTCTTAAAGGATGCTTCTTCAAAATCCAGTATGCCCCCTCCTCAACATCAATGACTTAGTCAATGAACTTCAAAAAATTCCTGCTCAGATTTCTATCTTAGAACTCCTGAAGATTTCCCCAACACACAAGGAAATTCTAGAAAAGGCCCTTGTTGAAACAACTGTATCCACTGATTTGTATGTGGACGGATTTCAAGCCATGGTGGGACACTTGTCCTCACCCACATGCCTCTCATTCTCTAAAAAAGATGATGTTTCCATAACACATCCCCATAATTCATCGCTATAATTAGAAGTCATGGTCCACAAGTTTTGTGTCAGACACATCCTAATAGATGGAGGTGTTGGTTTGAACATATGTACCATGAAGTTAGTTCAGGATTTAGGATATTCTGAGGACTCTATTGATCCCAGAAGAAAGATTACTATTAAAGCCTACAATGATGAGGAAAGAGTGTCCAAGGGTTTAATCATGCTGTTGATTAGAGTGGGACCTATTATCAAGAATACTTTCTATCAAGTGTTAGATTGTGATCTTGCATACAACATCTTGTTGGGTCATCCTTGGATCCACAAAATGAAAGTTGTCCCGTCCACATATCATCAATGTCTTAAGTTTCGTTATGACAGACAGGAGATCACAATACTAGCTGATAATTCAAACAGTCAAACTTGTGCCAACATCAAATCTAGTTAAGATACTTTGGTCCCCAACAATCGAGAAGCTCCTGCTAGTACTTCTCCCAAAGTTGATACGCAAATCAGTCAGTTAACCAAAAGCTTTGACAAGCAACTATGGTTCAAGGACAATGGAGTAGGGGAGTACTCTCTCTGTCTTTCTCATCTACCTATATTGCCTCAGTCACATGGACAACCTTCCATCATACAACAAAACATATCTATAGCATCAACATCAATGCAACCACCAATAGAGCCAAATACTAAGTTTAATGGACAATTTATCGAAGAAAAATTCCCCATGGAAGATTTTGAGGATAGAGAAGTTCTAAGTTGGTTCTATAAAGATGAAGATGAAACAATTGTCAATGTCAAACTACCAACTGATCAATATGGTAAAGGATATTCAATCATGCAAAAGATGGGCTATGATGGTAATGGTCCTATCAAAAAGAGAAAAGGAGTAGTTGAGCCTATTCACCTTCCATGACTTGCTACAAAAGATAAAACAAGACTAGGCTATGATACTAACTCAAAATAAATAAAATCCAAGTGGTTGCATGATACTATCCTCACATTGCAAGAAGGTTCTAATACAAGAGAAGCATGTTTGACAACAATTCAAAATTTTGTGGATAATAACTCTGACATAGACTCTGGTGAATATGAATGGGACACCATTCACAATGATGAGTTCTATAGGGATAAAATGGTTGATGTGATACACAAGTATACACCTACTCTAATCGAAAGTGAAGGTTTAGGGACCCAACCACAAGAATTTGAACTACAAGGTGACTATGATTCTAGTGATACCGAGTCAGATTTAATCAAACAAGACTATTGTGAGAATAGTATCATCATTGATATTCCTCACACCTCGGATCCTACAGACAACTCCATTATGACCATAACCATAGCCGATTTCACGTAGCCTAATGACTCACTACTATTAATACATCTCGATCTCATTAACTGGGATCTATTTGAACCTATCGATATACCTATGTTTCCAAGCTTTGAATCTATCATGAACTTCCTTTCTGTAGACAATGCAAATGATTGTTCCACTGGTGATTTTCGGCATAGAGTCTTTAATTAGGAGAGTGTAAAGTCTCCTAGCTGTAAAAAGAAAAATAAAAAAGAAAGATCTAATGGTGAAAACCATAATTTGGCAGTATTAGATCAATCAAAAGATAAAACAAAGAGCGTATCAGATGGTGAAAACCTTTTTAAGGCACCATATGATGGGAAGCTCGACACTCTCTCAGAGCACTATCATGAGTGATTTCCTTTCTTGATTGAGCCTACAAAATAAGTTAATCTTGAAACTACAGAACAACCATGGATTCTACAGTTAGCTGTGTCAATGATAGAGAAAGAAGTGCCAGAGTTCATGAAGTTCTTAAGAGAAAATCAAGTCAAATTTGCTTGGTCTTATGTAGACATGCCAAGTCTTGATCCCAATCTCATAATGCATCACTTTTCCATCAAACCAGGAGTTAAGCCTGTAAAAAAAAACTTAGAAAGATACATCCTCATGTCGCACTACTAGTTAAAGAAGAGCTCAGAAAACTCCTTGATGTGGGTTTCATAAGATCAATCGACTATGCATAATGGATCTCCAACATTGTTCTTGTATCCAAGCTAGACAAATGTATTAAAGTGTGCACAAATTTTAGAGATCTTAATAAGGCATGTCCTAAGGATGACTTCCCACTTCCAAACATTGATACTATAGTTGATTTGACAGCTGGCCATGCCATGTATTCACTAATGGATGGTTTTTCTAGTTACAACCAAATCAAGATTGAACCTAAAGACTAGGACAAAATAGCATTCAAATGTCCATGGGGGACTTACTATTGGAATGTCATGCCTTTTGGTCTAAAGAACATTGGGGTCACTTACCAAAGAGCTATGACTACAATTTTTCATGACATGATGCACATATTCATGGAAGATTATGTAGACAATATATTGGCAAAGTCATACACAAGAGAAGGACATCTTGAAATATTATCCAAAATCTTTGCAAGGTTGGAAAAGTTCAAAGTTCTCCTCAACCCCAAGAAATGCATTTTTGGGGTTACATATGGAAAGCTCTTGGGATACATAGTATCAACAAAAGGAATTGAAGTAGATCCTGCCAAGGTACAAGCAATCATGGAAATTCCTCCACCAAGGAATATTAGTTAGTTGAGATCATTACAGGGATGACTTCAATCTATACGAAGGTTCATTGCACAAATAGTAGATAAAAGTCTACCTTTCACACATCTATTGCACAAAAATGTTCCTTTCAAATGGGATGACAAGTGTGAAATGGCCTTTCAATAGATCAAGCAGTACTTAATGAACTCACCGATACTAGTACCGCTGAATCCAGAAAAACCTCTAATCTTATATATTACCGCAACAAAGACATCTTTTGGGGCATTATTAGCACAAGAGGACTCTACAGGAAAGGAATGTGAAATTTATTACATTAGTCAAATGCTAATAGGTCATGAACTCAACTACACTTTCATCGAGAAGGGTTGTCTAGCAATAGTCTTTTCCTCACAAAGTTTGACACTACATGGTGACCATACAGAAATTAATCTTGACAAAGATTGATTACTCAAAATATCTATTGAAAGCAAGCTAAATTGACATGAAAGGACAACAAAATAGGTCATGATAATAAATGAGTTTGACATCATTATGTTTATTTTAAAGCAATCAAAGGACAAGTTATCATCAATCCTTCTTGGATACTGTTTCCAAGCAGACATCCCTTATATTGAATTTCTAGATGCCATTCTCTTCACTGCAAGTCCAAAAGCAACCATGGTCATTCTATTTTGATGGTTCTTTTTCCAATAAACACAGTTTGAGGATGGGCATTTTCACATCACCCTCAGAAGTACATTCCTTAGTCATATAGGCTAATGTTTCCATGCACTAACAACATAGCCAAGTATGAAGCTTTAATCACTGGGCTCAAGATCGCATTAGAATGGAGGATCCGAGAACTACAAGTCTACGGTGACTCGTAGTTAGTCATTAATTAGATCAATGATTATAAAACCAAAGATGACAAGTTGTTGCCATATAAGAAGATGGTTGATGATTTCAAGAAATAATTCATAGATATCAAGTTCATATAGATTCTAAGACTTGATAACAAGGCATCTGATTCCATGGCCATAATTGCATCATTGTTGCAACTCCCAAAAAATCAAGTTCGCTATGAATTTTTGGTGGAACAATCATTTACACCTGCCTATGACACACCTGAAAGCTAAACCATTTTCCACTTAGTATGATCCGATTCACCTTGGTATGGAAAAAGATTTTATGCCTACCTAAAAGATGAAATCTTACCACTTGACTTATCCCGCAACCAAAAGCTCAATTTTATTCGCTAATCCTCTCGCTATACTCTTATCACTAACATCCTTTATCATCGCGGTCTTGATGGTACTTTACTTCGTTGTCTTGAATGTGACGAAACTGACAAGGCTTTATAAGAAGTCCATGGTGGCATTTGTGGCACTCATTCAAGTGGACTAACCTTATCCAAGAAATTGATTAGAATGGGTTACTACTAGCCAACTATGCAGAGGGAATCATTCACTTTTGTGAAGAAGTGCTAAAAATGCCAGATTCATGGGAATCTTATTCATGCACCTGCATAAGAACTTCAACCGTTCACGCCAACTTGGCCATTCTCTCAATGGGGGTTAGATCTAGTTGGCAAGATTCATCCTTCATCATCGAACGGGCACAAATTCATCATCACAGTGACAGAGTACTTTACCAAGTGGATTGAGGTAGTGCCTCTGACTAAGGTTACCGACAAACAAATCTCATCGTTCATACTCAACTATCTTATCTGTCGGTATAGCATTCCCAATTCCATTATCATAGATAATGGAAGACCATTCAAGAATCAGGATGTTGATAAACTTTGTGAGAGATTTCATATCCAACACAGATATTCAACACCTTATTATCCACAAGGGAATGGCCAAGCAAAGGCCTCAAACAAAACAATATTGAAAATCTTGAAGAAGACTGTGAATGATGCAGGGAAAGATTGGCACGTTCAACTCAATCCCGCATTATGGGCCTACAGAACTAGCATTCAAATGCCAATAGGAGCAACACCGTATGCTCTTGTCTATGGAGAAGAAGCCATATTGCCACTAGAAATTGAGATCCCGTCACTAAGGATATCCTTGAAGGGTCTCATTATAGATGAGGACTACAGAGTTTCTTGACTGCAAGAATTGGAACTCCTCGATGAGAAGAGACAATGAGCAGTTGACCATTTGAAAGCATATCAACAGATGTTGTCTCACAACTACAATCACAGAGTCAAGTCGCGTACCTTTCAGGTCAGTGATCTTGTTCTAAAGGAAAACCCATGGAATCAGCAAGATAGAGAGAAGAAAGGAAAGTTTGAACCAAATTGGCTAGGTCTGTACGTGGTCATAGCAGTATACGGTTTAGGAGCATACAAGCTATCAATGCTAGAAGGGGACCTATTTGATGAACCCATCAACAACATGCACCTAAAAAAGTATTATGTCTGAAGCAGTTATCCTCATCCATAAAGGTCCTGAAAAAATCACAAAAACAGTAGAAAAAGTCTTGAAAAAATATAAAAAAATTAGAAAAGTCCTAAAAAAATCCAAAAACAGTAGAAAAAGTCTTGAAAAAATACAAAAACAGTAGAAAAAGTCCTAAAAAAATCCAAAAACAGTAGAAAAAGTCTTGGAAAAATTACAAAAACAACATAAAAAGTCTTGAAAAAATCTATAAAAATCAGAAAAATGTCTTAAAAAAAAAAAAAAAAAAAGTGAAAAAGAGAAATGTCATAGGGTGAAAACTTGGTAACAGGCAATCTATTGACAAGAAAAATACAAAAAAATAAAATAAAAATCAGAAAAATGCAATAAAAAAAAATAATGAAAATCTGGCAAACAGACGCTATTTGTAGCCCTCCATCTATTAGTTCATGTTCTACACTTAGCTTCTTATCCTTCATTTCATGCATCTTTCCATCATCTTAGGGTCATACTAGCATCATACTGCCATCATTTGCCTCAGGTGATAACATCCTACCATGGCTTGATCATTGTACATATCCATTTCAGCAAGTTGTGTCAATACTGGGGGAAAATGTTGAAACACTAGGAACACTCAACTTTCAAGTTTTACTGAAACAACTAGACGATGACATAAAATCACATGAACAACTATCCAATCATTGATCCATATCACAACAGTTTTCAACAAGTACCATATCATGACACATATCTAGATGATCTAAAATCTGAATAATGTTTGGAATAGCAGTATTATATTTTGAACGATGGTTGTTTGATTTTTCAATATCATCTCTCTGGAGCACACTCAATGATGTACTAAACTAGAGTGGCAAGGAAAGAGAATGATTTTTCTTTGTCTGTTGTCTTGAGGTTAACTATCAATTTGGTGAAAATATGTCGCGAGACATGATTTCTATAGTGTATCATTGATGATAGTTCCAAATTTGCATCAGAAAGTGGTTAGTCTTTGTCTGTTTATGCACGAAATGATCAGGTCATCTCGGTTCAATTATACCTTGATGCTTGTGTTCACTTGCTATATCAAAAATCATGAAAGTTGTACTTAGGTCATCATTGGTTCTAATTTACCCTCTGATGCTTGTACATACTTCCAACATTTTAAAAATGCTCTATGATGATTCAATAAATCTAATCGAAGGCTCAACAAAAATTTGGTTTCATTTAGATCATTGTACATATCTACATACTAGATTTGCATCAGAGTTTTAAAAAGGCTGAACAAAAACATCAACGACTGCCATGTCTCTTTGAACTATTTGTGGAGGACATTCAGACATTTGTTTCATTATCATCTTTCATCTTCATCCTCATTTCATTAATCATTATAATTTCATCTAGGTATTGCACATATCATATAGTTTATCATTTATCATTCATTTTCATATCATTTAGATACTTTATCATTTAGTTATCCATCATTATGCATTATCATTTTTCATATCATATAATTTCATTGCATGCCATTGATCATTCATTCCATTCGTCCATCCATTCCATATTCATTTATCCATTCCATTTCCATTCCATCCATCTTCCATTCTTTATCTTCCATTTCCATTTCATTCCATTCCATTCCATGTTTATCCTTTCCTTCATTTCCATTTCCATTTCATTTCCATTCATTTCTTTCCATTTCCACCATTTCCTTTTCCTTATCCATTTCTATTCCATCTTCATTCATTCATCTTCATTTCATTATCCATATTTCTTTCCTTCATCCATTTCATAATCCTTCCATTTCCTTATCATTTCATTACATTTTCATTTGTCATTTCATTTAGCATTATCCCATTTCATCTCATTTCATCCATTTCCATTCCATTTATCCATCTGTCCTTCATTCCATTTCCATTCCATTTATCCATTCCATTCCATATCATATCTACCATCTATCATTATTTTATATTTCTTTATTTATTCCACATCCTCCATATCATTTCAATTCCATATACATATTAAATTCTTCATTCATAAAACCTAATATCCATTTCCATCCACATCATCATTATTTATTGCATTTTAGAAAAATCAAAACAAAAATTCAACATACATTACATTCACATGTTTACATACATTTTTCATGTTTATCATATATCCATATCCATTTCAACACATTTGCATTTTTATCCCATCAATCATCCACTGCATGATCATTGGTACACATCGCCGTCATTTTTCATGCGTCCGTCATATAAACATCATTTCCAATCATCCTGCCTATCATTTTGGTCATCAAATCATTAAAATGCATATCAAAATCCATATCACATCATGCAAAGATACATGCATATCACATCATCATCTCATAAATGCACATCATGTCATCAAAAATCATCGCTGCTGCATATCATCGCTCATCAAAAATAATATAAATTTTCAATGTCCAATGAAGCTAAAAAGTCCAAAGAGAGAGACAGGGGATCTGACCAAAATAATGTACACGCTCCAAAAATAATATACATTGTGATGTGTGAATGAATCAATAATGAGTCTCATAACTCTAGCTGCTAGTGCCCCCTGATGGAGTTGGACTATGTGGTGGAAGTCCACCACCTCCTAAACCTCCTACCCTAGGATTTCTGCATGGTCTCGAAACACCTCGACTGTCTAAAGGTCAATCAAAATCTCTCTATCTATCAATGCCTCATATCATGCAATCATGCTCTCTATCTTTCATAATCTCAAATCAATCTATCAATCCTCACTTACTATTTGTTTTTTTTTCAATGAAAGCAAACATATCAGACATCAAATCAAATCTTTACTATCTATCTTCATCAAGATGGATTTATCAGACATCAAATCAAATCTTTACTATCTATCTTCATCAAGATGGATTTATCAGACATCAAATGAAATATTTACTATCTATCTTCATCACAATGAATTTATCAACAATAAAATCATCTTCCTATTTGTACTTCAGTCATGAATGCAAATATGTTTTCAGTCACATCATCTACTATTTGTTTTCTATCATAGAAAGAAAATTTATTAGAAGACTTATCAATCATCTACTATTTGTTTTCTATCGTGGAAAGCAAATTTATTAGAAGTCCTATCAATCATCTTCTATTTGTTTTCTATCACAGAAAGAAAATTTATCAGAAGTCATATCAATCATCTACTTTATGTTTTCTAAAGAAAAGTTATCAGCTATCTACTCTTTGTTTTCTATTCTCGGAAGCAAAGTTATCAATTCATCATTTATCAGATTTTCTATCATTTCTATCCATATCAACATGATGATAAGACAATTTATCTATCTATTGACCAAAGAAGCAATATACATCATCATTATTTCATCATTTCCATCAAAAGGGGCATCATTTTCAACTGGGGCATCTTTTAATCAATTATTGGGAGCCAAATCACTGCATCCCTCTCATCATCTGAATTTCATCATCAACTCAACATTTTTCTCATCATCAGTATCAACCGCATATCAAATTCAAATCAAAAGGCATATTAGACACGTTTTTTTTAAATTAGGGGCATATCAATTAAAAAAAATTGATCAAGAGGCAAAATCAAACGAAGCAAATTTTAAAAGTAGGAATATTTTCTTTGAAGCAATGTGTTTCACACATCACTTCAAAGAGGGGCAAAATGTATATGCATAAAATTTATCATGTCTAATTAATCCTGGCATTTAATTAAATATTTATTATTTAATTAATTTCTCTAAAGTCTTCTACATATGATTAAATTTAATTAATTTAATTATAATGTTCATTCACTTTATTCTTCCACTTTAATTAAATAAATTCATTTTATTTAATTACCACTTTCTTAAGTCCACTTAATTAATTAAATAAATATCATTGTTTCTTTAAATTAATTATCACATTTAAGTTTAATTAAATCTTTGATTTAATTGAATTTAATTTCCTTTCTCTTATTCAAATCTTTCTTCTAATTAATTAAATATTTTATTTAATTAATTTCATTTACATGTCATTTCCTAAAAGTTTAATTAAATATCTTTATTTAATTAAAAATCTTTCATATCTTTTCAAATCATAATTAAAGATTTTATTTAATTATAAAATCTTTTATTATTATCCAAATCTTAATTGAATATCTTATTTGATTAAGAAAATCTTCCATGTCACCAATAAATAAATAATTGAATTTTATAATTCATTATTTATTTTCAAAATCTTTCCAAAATCTCACAAAAAGATAATTTTTACAATTCAAATCCTTTTATCATATCGTATCTTTACGGAAAAGTGGCTTCTTTTTTTTCTTCTATTTTTTCTCTTCGGACTCATCCATCTTTGTGGATTTGATCACATCAAAGGAATTGCAAGTCGTTGATCATCAGGCTAATTAGATCTTCGAGAAACTCTATAAATGCTCTGAATCAAGCATTAGTTTACAGCACATAGCTCTGGTAGCATTATAACAATTGCATTGTAGCATTGCCATTTGTTGTTTTATCATCTTTGGCTTTTAACGTTTGGTAAATCTTTCATTTTATCAATCATGTCTAGTATCCCGGCATAATCATATCTTAGCATGCTGCATGCATTCATGATGAATACCGGTTTCTCTAGGAAGGCATTTGTTAGGCCTAGCCGAGATTTGAAAACATTTGAATCCATGAAAACAACTTGGAGATAGAGGACAATGGAATGCCTGAAGCTTTATGAATGGAGTTTGTTTCATTTCTTTTTATTTTATGTTTTAATTTAAATTTTCATTGGTGTGTTTGATTTACTTTTAATTCATATTTATCACACATCAAAAATCGATCACACAACAATCACTATGGAATGATGCATGTGCAAAGCCAAATGACACAATCATCGTGGAGAGATGCATTCAACTTGGTGTGACGCAAGTGCAAGGTAGAATGACGCAATTGATTTTAGCTAGTGTTGACTCAGTTTAGGCTCAGTTTACTTTTGTACTTTTGATTAGATAGATGATAAGGGTGATTTTCAATTATGTGCTAACTTTCATTTTTGTGTATGCAGAAACGATTACCACCCATCTACACATGAGAGTTTAGACCATTGACATACACATTTAGAGATCAGACGAGAGATGCTGAGCAGAGGCAACTAATGTAGTTGAGACTATTCCATGTTACCTATATGCCCATCATCCAGGAAAATAGGGGTCTAATGATAGCACTTGCTGAGAGATGGCACTTTGAGACTTGTTCATTTCATTTTCCAACTAGAGAGGCTACTGTGACTCTTGAGGACGTGTACAAGATCCTGTGGATTCCTATCAGAGGAGAGCAGGTTGTCTATGATCCACAATGGAGATTACAGTCCATGACCAAGTACTATGTGCATGATGACATTGCGTAACTAGGCATCGATGGATATGAGATTAGGTGGGAGTTCATGGCCAAGCATTATGGCCGATGGGATGCAATGTTGTGTACACTGATTGCTGGGGTGCTGATTTCAAATTGTCACAGACATGGTTTCCCTATTGGATAGGGAGATTTACTTGTCAGGATGAGTTGAGACAGGATAGTATAATTTTCTTGGGGACCATGCTTCTTGGGCATGTTATATCATCAGTTACATGATGTCGCATACAAGCAGTCATCAAGTATCAGTTGTGACACTACACTTCTGATGATCTAGGCATGGGAGCATATTCCTGTATTCTGACCGCCAGTGTGGGTAGTGGCTAGGAGAGGAGGACCATTTTTATTTTTGTAGATAGTTCAGATACTTGATTGGTTGGAATGTATAATCATAGTTGATTATTGAGATGTACTTGTCCCAACAGGTATTACAACAGTTTGGGGAGCAGCAGGATTTTCTCATAGGCACAACAGAGTAGGCTCGATCATCTTGAGAGATAGTGTGGGGACCACCTATATCGGTTCCATTGGAAAAGCAAAAAATTGACAGTTTGGTGGCACAACAGTGGGCATGGAGCGGGGGTCCCGTAGATGTGGGGACCACCCCAGACTATGATGCATGGTGGTAGACATAGGTCACTTC
>VDFB02163121.1:0-19815 GCA_007258455.2 Sequoia sempervirens
ACAACATAGACGACATCATCAACAACCTCCATACTATTGACACCAATGACAACCAACAAACTCCATACTGTTGACATCAATGATAACACTTGGCACATACTTACAACATTCTTTTGGTGTGGATCAATCTTTTGCAATCATGTTTCAAAGGATTCAAAATAAAAATTTGAGGTGAAGATAAGAGATGGTAACTGAAAGGTGTGGATTTTTTTTATGATAAATAGTTAGTATAGAGTAGAACAATATCAAATATTATAAATTATAAAAGAACTGCATTGTATAGTTTTTTTTGTCCCTCCATTGTAGTTGCCCTCTTGAACTATGTATATTTTTTCTTTTAGTAAATACTATGAGGTACGACTCCCTTATGCTTAATTTATCAAAAAAAGATATTTATTCATAAAAATAAAATTAAAAAATTATTAGAAAAAGAGAAAATAAAAATCTACTGTAAATTATATTTATATAAAAAACTTCACAAATATAGAAAATTTATTTTTCCGTCAAGAATTATTCTTTCATCTATGCATTTTAAAAATAGAAAAGTTAAATCAATAAATCAACATTACAAGAACAAGTGCCACACAATGGCTAGTACTTTCCTTTATAGTATTGTAATTATTTTTTTTAGATTTGGAAAAAAATAAATGTAAGTTTTATTAATGTGAAAAAAATAACTATAAGTTTTGTTAATTATAGTGTTTTAGTATTGTTAATTAGTTTTTTACATGGTCCAACCCTAACCCCAACTCTAACCCTAACCCTAATCCTAACCCTAACCCTAACCCTAACAATAAATTTTATACTATTATCTTAATCCTAGACCTATCTCTAACCCTTACTATAGTCACAACACTATCCATAATTATGATCGTAACCCTAACCCTAACAATAAAGAATTGTAGAGTGACATTACAAAAATAAATAAAACTATGAATTAATATTGGGAATAAGATTTGGAATAAAGATATTAGATGTATAAAATTTTGAAACATTATATCTATTAATCATATTTAAGTGATTTTTATTAGTAATATTTTATTTTTAATTTATTTTAATTTTTGTATAGTTCTAACCATAATTTTTAACTTATTAGTACTTGTCCTCATGCATAGTACTATTGCAATTAGTTCTTCAACTCATTTTGTTAATTAGTTATTAATAAATTGGTTTTGAACTAATTAAAAACTAGAATTTTATGTTTTCAAATATAATTTAATTTTTAAAAAGTGAACATGTTAAATACTTAACTTTAAAAAGTGTAAAAATTATTTTCCTTGAACATAATTGGCTAAGAAGTTTGGGGTGTTATGTGTGAATTTGTAGGGAAAGCAAGGTCAACTATTTTTTTAACATTTAAAAAAAAATGATTTTTCATTTTTTGCTTTATAAAGTCATTTCATTAAATCTTTCTAAAATAAATAAATGTTACTTATTTTCACATTTTTTTAGTGTTTATAATTGTTATTTTTCTATTAAAAAAATCACACAAAAAACAATTAGCTATTTTATAGAGATTTGGATTCGCACTATTAAAATAATAAAATAAAACTTAAATTAAAACACATTCATAAATAATCTTCCTAGGGATTTGATTTTACAAAATAAAAATAAAAATAAAAATTAAATCTTAAACTATTTGATATTGCCACTTTTTAATTTTCTAAATTTTATTAACTTCAAAACATAAATAAATACAAATAAAAATTAAATTTAAATAACTAAAATTATCATAATTGTTAATTAAATTATAATTTTAATCTTGTTATTATTAATTATTATAATGCTAAAAGCATTATATTACCCGATTAGGATTAGCATTTTTACTAATAGTTATCATTGCTCTATATTAATATATTTGATTTATAATATTTATTATAAAAGAATATATTAATTCAAAATCTTTTCAAAATAGAATATAATTGGTTTTTAACTTTTAGATATTTTTAATAAGATTTATTTTTAATATGAATTTAGAAAATTCTTGTTAATTGTAATTTGTAAGGGTAAATTTAAGATTTTTAGATTTATTACTAATTATCAGTGTTTTCTAATTTTACATTATTTTATTAATATATATAGGATATCCATATGACTTTAATAACATAACAAGAATTTCTTTTTTAAGATAGAACATTTGTGTGTTTTACAAGTGATTGGCGAGGTTTCAAATTTTCTATAGATTTAACTTTCTTCTCGCTATAGATTTAACTTTGGAAAAACATCAGCAACTCATTGCCTCTTGAATACCAATTCTCAACTTGTTGTCCATATTACAGCATCAAAATTCTCAACTCAGGATTGTTATTTTTCTATTACTCCATTATCTTTGCACACTATTTGCATTGTCTTTGTTGTTCCTCTCCTTGGAATGTATCTTTGGACTATATTCTTTGTCTATAAATGTATTTAAACATGTTCAATTAATATAATAAGCATCTTTAATTTATTGCATTGAAAATTTTTATGCCTATCATATATTTTCTTGTTATTCACTTCTTCCTTGAATCAATCTATCAAATGGTTTGCAATCCTTGTTTGAGCATCCACTTGTGCATGCATGAGCAAGATAGCCTTAGAATTTCTTTTTTCATTTATCCATTTATTATTTTATATTTATGATTCACAATAACCTATTTTAGATGTTGCATGCGGGTGATCCCACAATAGTGGTTTACAATTTTTGGCCAAACTGGACACTGAAATTATTTTTTTAAACTAAATCTTCACAGTCGGGCACCTATAGCAGCTAAACCATGAAGAATTTGAAGATGATGAAAACTAGAGTCTTGTCACATTTATGCAATAGTTCTAATTTTTTTTCAAATTCTTGGAATTCAGTTACTGCACTTCTTTTTCCATCTCCACCAAAAACTTGTTTTTTTCAAAAAACAACATTTTAAAAAGTGGCTGTATGTGCCTTTTTTCCGCGTATAAAAGTCTAATTCTTTCAAATTTAGATTTATAACTCTGATATCTAGTACTTCCACTTGGTTGATAGTTTTTATTGAATATTTTTCTTTAATTTCAGTTTGATCAAACAATTTAATTCAGACCATCAACATATAAACATAACTTTTTTGTATATCAAAATTCAATTTTATTTTGTTGGATCAAGGACTTCAATATTGGTGCACTCATATTTTTCGTTTTTTACTTTTGATAATCTGCTATTTTTTCACATGTACGAGCGAGAGACCTTCATTTTGATGAAAACCTATGTTTAATAAAACTAAAAAACAAATACATAATAAAACCAAAACATATTAAAATTATATTTTTTAGATAGCTCGTTACGAGGACTACTTGATTCAAGTTGGTTTGTGAAAGATTCTCCATTTTCATCCCTCCTTGAGGCTCAATTTTGGTGGTTTTTGTTTCGGGGAGGATGAGAATAAAGGGGTTCAAGCGAACCCCTGAGGTTCGCTCAGGCAGAGTTCATTTTAGACCTTGGTTCATTCAGACCTTCTATAAGGGTTTGATGGTTTTGGCGGGGAAAGTATTAGGAGGAATTCTCGCCCAGAACTGGGTTGTAGTGCAGTCAGACAATAGAGTTCCGTGAGCCCCCTAATCGATTCAGTCGGTGCGGTTGTCAGAACCCCTAATGGGTTCGGTCGAACCAATAGGTTCATACGAATCCCTAAAATCAATTTTTTTTGCCATGCATTCGTTTTCTGTGAGTTTTCTTTCCTCACTTGAATTGTAAACCACTATTGTGGCTTCACCCATGCTTGTAAAGTATATAAAATATGGAAGAATACAAAGTCAAGAAGAGCTTTTGACCTTTGATAACATTTTTTTTTGTTTATTTTCTATGTAATGTATTAATAATTTTTGTATTTCGATTTAAAAAAAAATAGTCCATCTCTTTGGAGAAGTTATTTTTTGTGTTTAAATATAAGAAAATTATATATTGAAGGTTTATATCAAATTATTATATATATTTTTTATTGTTTATTGGTATTTTTAAGAATTATGATTCCTATAAAAAAATACTTAATTAATTTATATGATACATAATAATATATTTTAAAAAATTAACCAAATTACTTGCATTACTTTAAAATAGAAATTTATATGTTTTTTCATATTTAAAATGTATGATTAATAAAATCACTAAAAATGTTTTAATATAGAATATTTTCTATAAAAAATTCATATATTTTTTTTTTTTTACAATTTATATTTTTCATTAAATATCAAATGAAAGGAATTTAAATGATCAAACTATCACAATTTTTTTTATGAAAGGTAGGGGTGGCCATCAAATTCCAAGCCTATCTATAAGATTTTGTTTTAAAACTGGAAAGCTTGCCACTTTTGGAAACTTCATTTAAAGATAGAAGATATTTACTAGTATATATATATTTAAGATAATCTATATAAAATACGTTGAAAGATATCAAGGTGTATATTTTTTGATTAGAAAATTTAAAATAAATAAAAAATCATTGCACATGGAAATTAAACAAAAAAGTAGAATTTTGTGATGTCCAATTTAAACAATAAAAAAGTAAATAAAAATTCCACTTTAAACAATAAAGAACACTGCATACATGGGCAATTAAACAAAAAAAATAGAATGTTGTGATGTTTTCCACTTTAAACAATAAAAGAAATCAATAAAAAATCACTGCACATGGAAATAAAATGTAGATTATTGTTTTTCTTTCATGGATTTGCTAGCCACCTATATATCATGCTACCATTGTAGAGTTGATGTAACTCATCAAAGTCTTTCTTCAATCTTCTCAAAAAGTTTGCTTCTATCTCATCAAAGTCATCATTCTAATCAAATGTTTCATCTTCTATCTCTTTACTAGTGTTGAATGTTGCTTCCTTCTTTGGAGCTTCTTTGTTAAACTCTTTCATTTCTAAGGCTATGAGAGCACCAAAAATTTCATCTATTGTTCAAATACTTATCCAAGTCTTTACAATCCTCAATAAAAGATACATTATGACTATAAGCTTTAGGGAGAGGTATCAAAACCTTCTTCACAATCTCATCTTCTTTCACTTCTCCACCAAGACCTCTGATACCAATAACTATTTCATCTACTCAGAGCATATAGCTAGAAATATCTTCATCCTATGTCATCCTCAAAGTCTCAAATCTTCTCTTGAAGATTTGAATCTTGGCTTTCTTTAATTTATTATATCCTTCATAAATGTTGCTATGTTTTCCCTAGAAATCCTTAGCAGAACAACAATTCATCACCTTTAGAAGTCCTAAATCAACTAACCCACACAAGATAGCACTATTTTCCTTGGCATTGTTCTCATACAACCTAATCCTAGCTAGATCTATTGGAGGAGTAGTAGGACCACTATAACCATCCTTGAAATCTTGACAAACACCAAACCAAAAAGAGTTTGGATTACCTTCCATTCTTACTTTCCAAAATGTGTAATTTATCCCATCAAACCTAAAACCCTTGTAATTTTTTAGAGGAACTTGGCTTTGATACCAATTATTACACTCCTAGATACTAAGAGGGGGGTGAATTATTATCTATCAAAACTTAAACCTTTTAGATCTTAAACACTTAAGAAAAATATAAATTCAACTATTGACAAGATTGTCAACCCTTAATTAGATCAACAACACTTAATCAAATCAACAACAGTGAAAAATAAGACAATGAACACACACGCACAAGATAACACCAAATTTACATGGAAAAACCAAGGCGGGAAGAAACCACAAAGAGAAAAACTCTCAATATAGGAAGCTCACTACTTACATAATCATAATTTGTTTTAAGGATCACTACCTAAGGAAGCACACTACTCCCTAAAGGATGTGCAAGCTAAGGAACACAAGTTTAGGGAAAGATACAAATTACAAGGACCTACTTAAGAGACTCACTATTTGATAGTAGGATACATGAATGTTTAGAATTATAACATTTGTCAACACAAAACTCTACTAACTGAGGCATTAGAGCTCATCTAACTCTTCTCTTTCACAATGCATTGCATTATTCCTGCTCAGAAACCACCACACACTCTCTCCACTTGCAAATAATTTTATCTTTCATTTATAACCTCTACAAGTTCACAAAAAATCAATTAGGTTCGCCAAAAAGAATGCAAACAATGATTCCAACAATTCGTTGACAAAAACATAATGCAGTCCTATCTAAAAGATAAAGAGGACCAAAAACAATCTTATTACATCTTCCAATGTTACCCCAAATAACACACACAATGGCACACATCAACATGTAGATAAAACATGTAGCACAATATCAGTCAGCCCAAAAACATATCTTCAACTAAATTTACTCAATGTGGTCCTCAACAAGATAGGTCATGACCCAAAGACATCATAACACAACCTCAAATTTTGGTACAGACCCCCAAGCACATAGCAAAAACAAGAAAACAAGCCCTATCAACCAAACATCCTCAAATTTACTAGAAAACCAACTCAACATAATATGTGACACCAAAGAGATCAATCATTGACATGTGGACCACAAAGAGATGTTCCATGAACATCCAAAAACACTTTCAAGCTCTTCTTTCATACTATCATGCCACAAGCAACCACTGCAAGCTAAGGAGAAATAAAATACTTCATCCAAAAAGCACATAATATGAAACCATGAGATAAAACATTAACATATCAACTTACAAAAAACTTAATTACATGAAAACTAAATTGAAACATTGCAAAAACACTGAGAGTGTGTTCACCAAGATGTGGGAGTAGAAACATCAATATGAAGAAATGTGGAGCAGTTTCCACACTAGTCTAGAGAACCAACAAAATTGCCAATACATTAAAAATACCAAAAACCTCCTCAACAATAATGGAGACTTGAAAATATAGGAGTATAATATCCACAAAATTTAGACATTGAAACCCAAACTGCATGACCATATCTTCAACATCAAAGGAATGCTCCCAAACAATTTTCAAAGAAATTTTCTGCAATACAAACTTTTACCAACTTGTGGAGACCAAAACACCCTTTCAGAAACACAAACTTCCTGAAGAACAGTAGGAGAGAGCATAATGTTGTGCCTATAGCACACACGCCCCATTCAGACTGGGGACCCCCACTTTCCTTTGTCACCTTCACTGGGTTGTGTTTCCGCTTTTGCCTCATTTTGCATGCGCCTATGTCCAAGCTAAAAATGGTCACATGCATTAGAGTTTATGGAACTTAAAAATTTTGCTCCTTATGTCCCATTCTTGCATCTGCCTTATGTTACTGGTCTTTCATGGTGTTGAAATTTTTCCTTGGGTTGAGGTTTTAGCCTTATTTACATGTAAAACCCTTGTGTTTATTTTGCACCATAATTGAGATCTATTTTGATGTTAATTTTTGAGGGGTTCTAATACGACTTATGTCCTATTGTTCCATCTAGGCCGGGTCCCTTTAATTCTAATCTTTGTTTCACTCTGTGGTTTTATTTTCCCTAAGTCTTGGTTGGCTGATGTTTCATCATTTAAAATTCGTTGTTTATCCTGATAATGCCCTGTCCTATTATCATCTATTTTATTTTGTAGGGGATGGTGCCTCTTGGTGATCAATCGCTGATCAGCGGTTCCATGTCGTGCAATTCTAGTTTCAGTGCAGCTATCATGCCAATGACACCGCTGCCCTTCTGAATTGAGGTTGTGCGATGCGTTGATGTGCGCATTGATCAGCCATTTCCCATCCCGATGGCCCCCACACTCATTTGTGATCTTTGGGTGTCGCCATCCTATCTAGAGCCGAGAGGACAAAATTTTTGGTGACCATTGGGTCAACTACCGTTTGATCAATGGTGTATCGATACATGATCAGTCGTTTTTTACTAATGATATCAGGTGGCCTCCCGTATCTAATTTGAAGATAAATACCAGGCCATTAATCCGTGTAAATACATTGAGGAGAACAATTCTTTCAAATTGCGTGTTTCGTCGATGAATGCATTATAATCTGCAGGTAGGAAGTGCGTAATCGCTTGCGTATTGGAAGACGAATCGACGGTATCCAGATCTGGTACATAAAGTCAAAGTTGGGATCTTCTTATGATGGCTGGTACGTTCTTAAGTTCATGGTATGGTGACCCTGTTTCCATCTTTGGCGATTGTGGCTTATTTGAGCGGTCATTCGATAATTTAGTTCAAACATGACTAAAGTTTGATGAATAAAATATGGTTGGGTCGTTCGTACAGTAAATTATGAGCTTCGGATAAACCTACTGGCTGAATTAAATCAATAAATCAGATGTTACGGTTGCAACGGTTTCCAGTTTTGGTTTAATGGCAATTTCAACGCAGGTTTCTGGTGGTCTTTATTGTTGCATCAACTTTTCCAGGTGTGCCAATTGGCTGGTAACATGTGTACTTTCTTGCGGTCTTGTTTTCCTTCATTTTCTAAAGAAGTTTTAAGGCCATAAATCGAAGAGGAGCAGATTGACCGTTTTTGTCAGTCTGGGTTGCGGTAACATAAAGTTGGTTTTAAAGTTGATACATTGGTTTGATCATTCTATGAGTTTGGATGTGAGTTTAATGTGCATTTTGTGTTGAAATGAAGATTCAAGCTCATGTCTCTCCATTGTAATTGGATATCTGAACCTTGAATAAAATAACCAAGGGTTGTTTTATCCATCTCACTATTATGGTGTGTATGATCCTTGTTTTGGCTTTAATTCAAAGAATTGATTAAAATTCTTGAATGGGATTATAGGTGGATATGTACTGTATAATGATTTGGTAAGTAGTATTGAGCTAGAATACATATTGATGAGGTCCCAAATATTGGGATCCTCATATGTTATCATTAGTCATATATACTGAATCTTATAGATTGACTCCTCCCAAGTTATATAGCCTTTGGTGTAAGTTGTTGCCATGATTCCAGTGTTGTTGTCTTTTCTACGACCTCTGGTGAAATCAATGATTATACTATTGTGGATTTGTTGGGATATCTCTTTATCAGTGTGATATTATAATGAAACATTAATTCACCGATATTATTATCATGTTGAGCTATTAAGTGATATTATCTATTATTAGTAATGTTGTTTAAGATAATGGTGCAAAGGTAGTAAACACATTAATGGATTACCCTCTGGGGTCTTGCAGAGCTTGAAGTATAGGAGGCTTCTTAAATTCCTCATCAGTTGGTCTAGGTCCTTTGAGCTTCCCTTGATTGGAATTGGAAACTCCATAGGTAGATTAGAAGACAAACCTGGTTATAGTTTAAAACAGAACCAACAAAATGGAGACTCTGCTGGTGACAATTCTCATTCACCAATTGCAGCCGGTTTCCTCATTGAGTCATATTATTGTTTGCCATTTTGATTTAGTTCAAATATTGAAGAATTTCAAGCCTAGAAAAAGATTTGTTGCAGTGAGCCTGATTATTTAATGATCTGTGGTGCTCTGCTGGTGGAAGGAACTTAGAGATAGATTTATTTGTGAAAGAACTTCATGTTGTTTGAAGTTCGGTCCTCTAAGAAAAGAGGTGGCGACTCTGTCAGAAGAACCTATTGATGATTTAAAGAAAAGTTCCAGATCTACAAAATTCCAGAACAATTTGCAGCAGCTGCAACATTTCCAGGTATTCCTCACATTTTTGAACATCCTTAGGAAAGAAATTTGGTTCCCTTATTTAGTGAAATTAAGCACTAAAATTAAGGGAGGTTGAATATTGTAATGTAATAGTTGTAGAGGGAATAATTTTCATTTGAAAAATGTATGGTTGTTTTAGTTCTCCCTCTACAAGCTATAGTATCATGCCTAGAACATAGCCTTGTCCTCATAGGACGGTGTTCGATAATAAAAGATACAACCCTTTAGATTTTAGTAAAATCTAGGGTTACTCACATTCTGTCCCAAGAAGAATTAATGAACATTTGCCTAAGTTTAGAGATGATTTTGAAGAATCAGCATCAAGATATGTACAGTGTTTCATTCATTTGATGGAAGATTTTCAAATTGAAGAGGAAGATGTTATCATGATTTTTTTTGTAAAAAATTTAGAAGGTAAGGCTGAAGGTTGGTTTACTTGCTTACCAATGCATTCCATAGATTCATGGCATAGACTCAGAACATGTTTCCTTGATACTTTTAAAGATGGGTCAGTAGTGAATGATGAATGCTTGTCTGAAGATAGAGATTTGCATACTCAAGAAGAATTTGAAGAGGACATTGCAAACAAGGTTGACTCTAAATCATATATTGATATACTGTGTGATATAGAAAGATCGAAGGATGAATCTATCTATGATTTTCATGATAGATTTATGAAATTTCTGCTTGCTATACTAGAATTAGAAAGACCTAATGAATCATTTTGCATTGATTTGTTCTGTGAGAAGTATAAGCCAATTCTAAATACCATGCCAATTCACTTGAGGCCCCCTAGCCTTAAATGCTTATATCAATGGCTTTGAATAATTGAGGAAATGATAGGTAAATGTGGAAGTCATCTCTTAACTCAATTATGTGATGGTACTTTTTCAAGATTTAGTCCAATGGATGCAGATGGTATAGTAGAAGACAAGAATGATAGTGCATCATGCAGTGATGAGGATGTTGTTTCTGAACAACCTATAGAAGAAATATGCCCAGAAGAATATTGCAGCCATGATGGTCATGAAGAGATAAATGAAACATGTGAAGTGTCTTCCATTTGCTTTGAAAATATAGAAATAGAAAGTAGAATTTCTATAGAAAATGAGGGCTGCAATGATACAAATGATACTAAGAGTGTTTTCTCCTCTATGGACTCTGAATACACAACTAAAGATCATGATGATTATGATGTTTTAAGTTTTCCTGATGAGAACAATGATGTTGTAGATGGAAGTTTGCAATCAGCTGGAAAGCATCCTTGTATGGGCAATGAAGAGGATTTCAAATCTATTTGCAGCCCTAGTATTTCTGATTCATTTCAAAAGAAGGAGGTGGAATTAATATCTTTGCATGAAAAGTATTCTAATGAAGATGATGACAATGTTTCTGAAGACTCACAAGAATGAGAAGATGATGGATATGAATTAGACATCTTGTTTGAAGAAGACATGCGTAATCAACAGTACTGTAGTATGCTTGGTTATACCAATCTTGTGAGTGTATGTAGCATTGATGAGAGCTTTCATGATGAGGAAAAGGAGTCATTAGATTTGAGGAATTCTTTTGAGAGCATCAGTGTATCAGCTGCAAATTAAAAAGTATGCAGGGATTGTCAGTTAGAGCAGTCGTGTGTGAGAAGTTGCCATGAAGAAATAAATGATGATTTTCTCTTTGATAGTAAGGAATGCAACCCTGCTGATTATTGCAGTAGTGTGAACAAAGAGAAGGATATGCATGCAGGAGATGTATTGAATGAATCAGTACAAGCAGTTAATAATGATGAACATGGAACCCCTATTTTGCTTGATGTTTTTCCTTCTATCCCTTTTGCTGCCTTTGAAGCGATAACTGAATGTTTACATGAGGATACCATTTATGTAGATGTACATGAGAATGTAGATGTAGAAATAAACATTGGTACAACTAGTTACAACTTTCATGATGAGTTTGCACATGAGGAACATGATTGTGTCTATCATATTGATGCATATGAGGACCTTTTTTCTAGATTTGTAATTCATATTTCCTCTCATGAGCAGTATGTTTCATATTTTCATGTTGAAGCAGCAAGAGATGATGTTGATTTTGATACACCTTTCATTGGTGAATGTGTCTTTGACACTCACTATGATGAATTTGTTGCAAATGAAAGTTCTAATTCACATGAACCTATACTTAGAGTTTCCCTTCATGATGACACATTGAATGCTGATGATTTTGTCTATGAACTTGAGGTAGATAACATTGTTTGGGATGCTGGCATTTATTCTGAATGTCATGATTTGAATGGAGATGAAGCTATTGTGGGTGTTGATAGGCCCAATTTTCAGAATCTTGAAACACATGACAATGCGTTAGGGTTGTGTTGTTGGGATGAGGACAACCTAACCAATTTTGCATTTCAGTTGGAGGAGATACATATGAATGAGCAATCTTTCCTCAATGCACAAGAGGATTGCATATTGTTTTTTAGTTGTGGTATCTCCTTTGAGCATGATCATTTTGAGAGGGTTAGTGAATGTGGTCTTGATCACTATCCTCTTATATTGCCACCTGATATAAAATCAGACAATGAAGAGAGTGGAAATGATGTGCCCTATGTCATTTGGCTACCATGTGAAGACAAAGCTGAACAAAGAGAAAATTTTCACTTGCATGAAGGCAGCCTGATACTTATGTTTGCAGGGATGCAATCACTTATGTTGTTATGGTTTGACAGTGGCAAGCATGAGTTGAGGGAGATCAATTCTTTTTGCATAATTGTGTTTGATAGAGGTAAATGTTGACTCCCCTTTTTCATTTGGTGGCCTAGGGTCACCAAATGGAGTTTGAAAAACAAGATATGACAGGGGATATTCTTGAACTGCCAGTTCATGGATAGTTCTTGAAGTTATACTTCACTTGAAGTATTCTTTTCCATGAACGGTAGTTTGGGTTTGTATATTCTATGTATATTTTGTACATAGTTTGGGTTGTTTTGTTCGAACAATCCATTTTTGGTCTTCTTTTCCTCTTGGTCTGCTCTTCCTGAGATTTTGAATTCTCGCTTCATTCCAGTGGAATGAACATCCCCAACTAGAGCCATTGATGGAACTTCAATTTTTTTCTCCTTGTGTCCCATTCTTGCATCTGCCTTATGTTATTGGTCTTTCATGGGGTCAATTTTTCCTTGGGTTGAGGTTTTAGCCTTATTCACATGTAAAACCCTTGTGTTTATTTTGCGCCCTGGTTGAGATCTATTTTGATGTTACTTTTTGAGGGGTTCTAATATGACTTATGTCCTATCGTTCTGTCTAGGCCGGGTCCCTTTGGTCTCAAATATTTTATTTCCTCTGATGGGTTTTATTTTCCTAAGTCTTGGTTGGCCCTGTGTTTCATCGTTTAAAAACAACTTATGTCATTGTTTACCATCCGCATAGTAATGCCCCCTTGTCCTATTAATAAATGTTTTATTTTCCAGAGGGATGAATTTCGTGCTACTGTTGATCAATTTCCTTTATATATCAACGGGTGCCTGCCATCGTGTGATTGGGAATTGCAGGTTATTTCCGATCATGATATCATGGGCGGGCGCTAGGTGCCCTTTCTGAAGGATGAAATTTGCACGACTGTTGATGTGCTTCCATTTGATCTAAGTCATTCCCTGCCATCCCGCGATGACCCCACCACACTGCTTTGGTTGATTGCGATATCGTGGGCGTGCACCATGTGTCCTATCTGGAGAGGCCGAAGGGGCTAAAATTTTGAGTGACCGTTGATCAACTACCATTTGATCAACGGTCACCCTCCATCACATGGTCGAAAGTTACAAGGTTTTTACCGATCGCAATATCGCAGGTGACCACCACATGTATCATTTGATGAAGCCGGAGGAATAAAGGAAATACTGTGGTACATTAATCTTGCCTTAAATACATTAAAAGGTGGGGTACTAAAGTTCTTTCAAGGTGCACGTGTTTTAAATCGACAGATCTGTTATAATCTTGGTGGGAAAGTTGCTCGATGGTTAATGATAAAGTTGGCAATTGTGTTGAAGGAACGAGATCATTGATTCTCAAGATCTATGGTCACCCGCCATCGTGTGATCCAAAGTTGTAGGATCTTTATTGATTGCAATATCGTGAGCGACTGTCACGTGGACTTCCTTGGCAGCGTATGGTATGGTGGGCCCCTTATTTTCCATGCTGGTGATTGTGTTAGCTTATTTTGAGAATGGTCGTTCGATGATTTGATTCAACTGAAGGATCGATGGATATAATTTAAGTCTGAGTCAAATATGGTTGGAGTTGTTTGTGCAGCGTGCAGGTGAGCTTTAATGGTGGATGAGGTGCTTACTGACATGATTAAATCAATAAATCAGATGTTGCGATTGCAACGGTTTCCAGTTTTGGTTTAATGGCAATTTTGGCGTAGGTTTCTGGTGGTCTTTATTGTTGCATCAACTTTTCTAGGTGTGCCAATTGGCTGGGGACATGTGTACTTTCTGGCCCGATGCTTGTTTTCTCCTTCATTTTCTATAAGAAGGATTTCAAGGCCAGAAGTACGAAGAAGGGAGCAAGTTAGGTAATTTTTTGTCGAGTCTAGGTGAAGTTGCAGAGCAACTTGTAAAGTCTGATGGTTTTAGAGAGAAATGCAATTTAGGTTTTGAGTCATTCTGTAATAGGTTTTGAGTTCATGGGGATTTAGTGTTCCATAACAGTACTAGCATTTGACTTAAAATGAAAGATTCAAGCTCATGTCTCTCCATTGTACATGCATATCTGAACTTTGAATAAAATAACTAAGGGTTATTTTATCCATCTCACTATTGTGTTGTGTATGATTCTATTTTAGCTTTAATTCAAGGAATTAATTAAAATGATTGAATGGGATTATAGGCAGATATGTTTTGTATAAGGATCTAATAAGTAGTATTGAGCTAGAACACATATTGATGAGATTCCAAGGTAATGTCGTCAAGGATCTCATATGTTATGTGGTAAATCTGTCATATACCTTTGAATGCTTATGAATTTGACTCCTACCCAATGGATATATGGCATTGGTCTAAGTTGTAATTACCCATATGATTTAGTATTTGTTTTTCTTTTCTTAGAGCTTGCTACAAAATTGAAAATCAATGATTATCTTATACTGTGGATTGTGTTGAAGTTATCTCATGCTCCAGGTAGCTAATATTATCAATGAACAACTGATTCTCTTCGATATTATCCTATCATGTTGAGCTATTAAGTGATATTATCTATTATTAGTAATGTTGTTTATGATAGTGGTGTAGAGGTTGCAAACACATTAAGGGATTACCCTCCCGGGTCTTGCAGAGCCCAAAGTGTAGGAGGCATCTTAAAGTCCTCATCAGCTGGTCCAGGTCCTTCAAGCTGCCATTGATTGGAATTGGCAACTCCATAGGTAGATTAGAAGACAAACTTGGTTACAGTGTAAAACAAAGCCAACAAGACTCACCAAATTCCCTTTGACCAAATCCCCCTATCCACCTGCATAGCAGGGCCCACAACATCCTTTATTGCTCAGGTCTTCATCAAACTTCCAACCTAGCACGGGTTTCCGCAACTTCACCAACTTTCCTACCCTTCGTGCTTGCAATTGAATGTGCGCAGTAATGACCAAAGTTCCTATAAATAGAAGTGTTAGGGCTATCATTTTCATCCTACACTTTTGAAATTTGAAGAGGAAACAAGGAGCTCCTACCTGCACAAGATCTCGCAATGAATTTGGGTCAGATTTTCATCAAATTTTGTTTTGTTCTAGTTACGTTCACATTTAAGTCTTTGAAATGTTCTTTCTATAGTTAGGGTTTTGGGAAAATGTTAAAATCTTTGAAAAACTAAACCCCACTCTACCACGACAATCTCATCTAACCCTCTCGAGCATTCGGCCCAAGGCCTGCAAGGTACTCCTAACATTCAAAACCCCTTGTTGCCGGTGGAAATCACATCCTCGCGCCTAAGTGATATCCAATTCTATCATTTCCATTCATCATGCAATGAAGAATTTACTGTGGCCTGCACCATCACCCCTATCGTCGTCATTAACATTGAAATCTTGGAGAAAATGGCTAAGTTATCAATCCTTTGCGGGAATACCCATGCAAGATTCCACCTACACACAATTGCCATCCTTTCACCATTGATTCGTGGTCGAGCCCTAATGCCTTTCTAGAACATGGAATCCGCATTCATCATTGCAATTGAATGAACCAAACTTGACACTTGGAAAATTTTGCTAAGTCCAAATATCTTGCGGGCTGCTGCGTGTGATTCACCATCACTTGATCGCTGTTGTTTTATGTTGAAGTCACCACATCATCCCATAGTGTGGACCTCACAAATATTTGTCACCCCTCAACTTGAAAACCTTTTGCGCAAGCACCAAGTATAAAATTACTTGCAACAAAACCTATGCAGGCAGATGTTGTCAGAGGTCTGTCTGCCAATGGTTGCTAGCTTATGGTCGGGTGCTTGTGTCCTCCCGCTTTGTGGATCCCATGGGGTGGTGATCCTTTTTCTAAATTTCAAAGATTGTTAGTGCGAAACTTAAGTTCGAAGACCATTTGCAGGACCGTCTGTGCAGACCGTGGGATGTGGACCGTCATTCCTTAATGGAAACATTCAATGATGACCCAATGGTTTTCTTCTGCACTCTCGCGATCGATCAAACTTCAAGGCATAATACCCAACATCCAAGGCCTCTACGGGTTCTGCTATGCAGAAATCCATTTGTGGGCCACTGTCCATTCGATGCCATTATTTAATGGTTGAGATTTAGGGGAATTCCACCCCACAATGCCCACATCCATCAAACCTGCAAGAGCATCAAAGCCTAATCTAACAATTCCAAGTACCTTGTGGCCCATTTTTGCACATGCTTAATCATTCTATAAGTGATTTTCTCACTAAGTATACCATGCAAAAATTTGTGGGCGGATGGTTGTTTGTGGAACTCTGCAACCCCAATGCCGCCCTACTTTGAACTACTACTAATGGCTTATTCCTAGGGGAGACCCACACCCCTGAGCCCACATTTGCATAAATGATCCAAATAAGCCCCGAGAAGCATAAAATGATGAATTCTATGATCCTTTATAGATGAATGAACTGGTCTAACCTTGGATTTATAGGATTTAACTGATGATTACCTCATTTATATGTAAAAACACTTATTTCACTCCATGTGTCCAAGATATATGGAACCTATTGAGGGATCATCAGCAAAGTCTACAAGAACACCAAGAGGAAAGGAAGAAAAGGAACAAATGAAGTATCAGTTCCATAGGGTGGAGTGCACCTCCAAGATCACCTCCACTTGGGACATAGTGTCAGATACATACCTAGGACATGTGAACATAGATGAATTTAAACAAGGGGTGATGGGTAACCCTACCACAAAAGATGCATAGAGGATCAATCGAAGTGGCCTCATGAAGGAAACTTGCTTTCCTCCTACTTTGGTTTCTCCAGAACTAGTCATGGCCTATCGAGAGCGCTACCACTCCAATAGGAAAATTATTGATAAAGATGGAAGAGTATTGGTGGACTTGTTTTCCAAGTCTATTGACAAGACATTTGGGATCCCAAAATTTGATAAAATGGAGGAAAGAGAGAAGGAATTTGCTGAAAACATGTAGAACTAGACCCCCTCACATGTAAAAGAACAATAAACCAACATTGGCTAAAGACCAAGAGTGGAAGCTCCAACAAAGTGCCTTAAAATCTATTTAGGAGTGATTTATTTGAAGAATTCCATGATCGGGTTACTCTCTTGAGCAGGGTAATGGACCTACCAACTACTGCTTTCTTTGAAGAATGAATGTTCTACTTTGTAGACGAAATCATCCGCCGGGGTGAGGCCAAATTCCAATGGGAAAAGATGATCAGTGATAATTTGCACAACCAGCTCTTGGTCGTGAAGAAAACCTCCCAGTTGTACATGACATCATATGTAGTTTATCTCCTTGCAGAGAAATTCCCATACAAATGACTCTTTTGTGTAGGAACACTAGAGACAAAGAACAGAGAACTTAAGGTCTACAATTGCTATCCCTAGTTGTAGTACATGAACTTCAAAAGAGAATATCAAAAAGTAAATGATTCCTTCATTGGGCACATAATGAAACTCCTCGGAGGAATTTTGAAAGAAGTACATCGCATAGTGCGAAGGCCTTCATAAAGAGATTTGGGCATCTGTTCATTCAGTTCCCAAAGTTTACCTACATCAGAGCATAAGGGTTCTTAGGAAAACAATACCGGTTACCATGCTACCCTAATGTCTGTGTTGAAACCTAAAATTTCCAACCATTTTTTTAAAATTTGATGTTCCCATAACAAAAATTGGATTTCAACACTCAGAAATGCATTTGTAAAAAGTGCCTAATTTAAAAAATCACAACTTAGAGCCTCTTCAGTTTCATGCAAAATCACTTTTCAGATGTGTTCATCTACCATGTGTGAGTGAGCACACATGATTTCAGCTTCCTACGATCGGATTTGACAAAGTTTCAAAAGACCAAGTTGAAGGGTTCTGGGAAGGTTTGTTATTTACACAGTGTTAAAACTACCAAAAGGGTGAACTTTGAAGGACAATGTTAAAAGCAACTAAAAGAGTGTCATGACAAACCAATTCATGTCTTAGATTCTTCCCACCTTGATGTGCTTCCATGCCAATTTTCTGAACCTTAGCTCCTCATTTGGTATTTTTTCAAAATCAAATCCAAATAGGTTTTGCACAGTTTTGTGACTCAACTTCCAGAAAGCTACAAAAAGGTCAAATTTGATGCTTGATATTTGGTGAAGAAAATAAAATGATGGAAAAACCTCTTGCAAACATGTTCATTTGACCTAAATGAACTAGTATCTAGGGTGGTAGCTTCTCAAAATCACATTTGATATTTTTACAAAATAACAAGTTGGTGAATTTAAGTTGGTTTTTTATAGTGGTAGTTTTCAAAAAATACTGAATAAGCAACTTTGGACATTTACAGTTTGCAATTCCAATAACTTCATACCAATCGATCTTGCAACAACAATCCCCTACCATCAATTAACATACTGGTGAATTTTCGTGGCTTTGGAAGAATGTATGACCAGTTTTCTAAAATAATTTTGGAGGCTACCTGGCTTGTTTTGGTCATACTGCAAAAATCAGAAAACAAGTTTATATCACTACCCATTTCAAGTTAGAGATAAAGGTGACATGAAAATATGATGAGTTGGAGAAGAGACCTTTAAGAAGTACTCTTGACAAGAGATTTGGATAGCATTTATAATTTGAACTAGGACATGCTACCTTAAAACATGCAAGAAAAGCATTTCCACTCTTAATGACACATCATACTACCATCCCAGTCAAGGCATTTGCAACCATGGAAGTTATCAATGAAACAATTTCAAAAGAAAAAGTCAAACAACTTCTCAAGGTTGCTCAAGATAAGAAATTTGGAGAAGCAGTGCATAAATGATTCATCTAAGAGTAACAATTTGAAGGTTGTGGTTACTGTTGGGTCAAAAGGAAGTCCTTCACTTTTGGTGGGAGAATATCGAATATTGACAATTAAAAAGGGCACCATTTCCACCATTAAAACACGATCCTTGTCAAATAATTGCTTTTGTCTCATGCCAGCTGTAGACACCTAAATTTAATCATACAGCGTTAGAATTTGTTGCATTTAGAATATCATATTAATATTAATTTATTAAATTAATATTTACCCATCCCATACCGATAAAGTATTTAATAATTAATACTTTGTCTTTTACCTTATTCTTCTATAAATTAAATAAATACACCAATTTATTTAATTTAGTCATTATTCCTCTTTTTGATTTAAAAATTAATTTAAAATTCCTCACTTTCTCTCTCCTTGTCACATCCTCCTACATTTGCCACTTGCCTCTAATCTTCTGTTAATTAGCCTAATCCAATATTTGCACAACCTTAACCAAAATCATTAGCTAAATTTAGCACCACCTTTTTGGTCAATTCTTCCATTTTTCTTTTTTGATGTTAACCCCCTTTCCTATGTGAATTTTTAATTCACATTTATTTACTCTAGATTCCTCTTCTTTAAATGTGAATTTTTAATTCACATTCCATTCTCCCAAGGCTTCTAGAACCTTGGACTTGTCACAATCTCCACATGTGACCAAATCCCACCTTTTTGGAGCCCACCTTTTACCCTCTAGATCATCCTATGAGTGTGAATTTTTAATTCACAT